>PVIH01001468.1:184858-233946 GCA_004025045.1 Sigmodon hispidus | reverse complement strand
TTTTTTTTTTCTCTCTTCTTTATTTTGTATTTATCAAAAAAAAAACACAGTAAAAAGAATTTAAAATGTGGAAGAGTTAACAATAACTATACAGAGGATAAGAATGATAGGCATGGCTTATCAAGGGAAGAAATACAAATAAGATTGGTACACCTATATTTTCTTTGTGTTCATCTTTCCCTCTGAATTTTTTTTTCATCCCTGTATATCCTTATTCAAGGTCTCTTCCCCCTCCCAACACATCTGGTCATTTTTCTTCACTGCAACTCCCCATCCCCTCCCTGGGCAGGGAGCAGACAGTCCCATGGTCCCACTATAGGCTCAGCACCGGAATGAAGCAGGTGGCTTAGGAAGCCAGACAAGTCCTACTCTCAAGAGGAGTGTCAGAGATGGACCACTGAGTTAGTATTAAGTATTGGAGAACTTGGGAATAAACTTCTAATCAGAAAAGGGAGTAAGTGTGAGATGTAGGGGAGACCAGAGGGCTGGTGACTGAAGCTGTGTTCTTTTCATTGGAATGCCAGAAGAACTTTTTCTAAAAGGACTATTAATGATATATGACCTAAAATAATAGTATCCATTTTAAGACATGTCCTTGAAATGCATATAAAAGGGGTTAAGAAAAACTAATGCTTGAAGAAAAAAATATAATATCCTACTTCAAATAGATTGCTGTGGTTTCTCTCTGTTTACTGTCTATTTTGGCATGGTGCCAGCCAGTATAAAGAGGGCCCTCTGCTGAGCACATGTGAGAGATTCCCTCTCCTCCCCTTCTATCTTCTCCATTTCTTTTCTCTCCCCTCCCCTCCTTTGGCCCCCCTTTTTTCTACCCTCTTCATCTCTTTTCTCCTTCTTTTGTAGACATCTCTTATTTTTCTGTTAATAATAAGAGTGTATCACTGCTGTCTGTATTAAAAAGAGAGGGACTCACCTAAACAGAAGTGCCAAGGATTTTAGAGGTGATAATGATGTACCAAGTTTTTGGAAAGACAATGTACACGGTCCTAGTAACACTCAGGTAATTAGGAATGTGCAGTTCGGAAGGAGGTTAGTTAAATGTTTGTTAGTCATGAAATGCTGTTGCTCTTTGTGGTATTTGGGGAGTGGTTTAAATATAGCACTCAGAAATAAGCGATATAATTTGTTCCGTGGGTGAATTCTTAGAGGTCTCTTCATGGGCACATTGTTTTGTGTGTTAAGCTAGGTTTTGAAAATTTTGTATACATGCTATGGACCAATTGTTTAAGTATAGGTTCCCTTGCAGCTCAAGTTGACTTTGGGCTTGCTTACTTGCCAAAGATGACCTTGAACTTCTGATTCTTCTGCCTCTTTGTCCTGAGGAGGTGGGATTAGAGGCTTGCCTTGGTTTATGTGATGTCATGGACTGAATTGAGAACCCTTGTGTATGTCAGACAAGTACCAAATGAATTACAGCCTAGTTGAAGGTCCTCTTTTTCTCATGCTGGTCATGAGATTTTTCACTTTAGTCATCCAATTTGTTGCAAAGATCCTCTTAGAAATTTGTCAACAGATTGTCTGCTTCAGCATGGGTGCATCCAAATACAGAAAGACTAGTACCAATGTACCAACTTTTTTTTATGAATAAAGTCACATTTTTTATCCGTGTATATCCTTGTTCAAGGTCTCTTACCCCTCCCACCCCTTCCAGTCACTCTCTCTTCTCCACATCTCCCCATCTCCTCCCCAGCAAGGGCAGGAGGTCCCAAGGTACAGTATGGCTTAGTTCAGCATCCACTCCTGGCAGATCCAGTTTCACACCCCAACATAAAGACTGAGTCAGGTGTTCCTCTAGAGGGAGTGGGATCCAAGGTGCCAGTCCAAAGTGTTTCAGATCCCAAGCTGTTCGGACACCTATGGAATACTTGCCTCATGTTCTGTAGTTGTCTCTTTTGGGTAGCTGTTTCTTGAATCTAGACCTTCTGAGTTCCTTCTGTCTGTACACCTGTCATGTCCTGAAGATGAGGTGCTGCCTGGAAATCATGCAGTAATTGTATTTTTGACGAAAAGACCCCAAGCAACTCACAGATAACTAGTAACTTGATGAGAAACATTTCTGAACCTTCCTCCGCTTTCACCTCCATAGGCAGTTCTGCGGTGCCTTCTGTTGGATGTACAAGTAAACTCTGACTTTTTCTACTTTCCAGCATGACTGTTCTGGTTTGGTCCAGTGCATTATCATATCTTGCTTTGCTTTTGAAGTCTTTCTCTACTCAATACAGGATTGGTCATAGTGAAGTATGAGCCAGCACATGTTACTCCTGTGCCATGGTTTCCCATTGATTTTATAGTAGCATCCATGCTGTGCATTCTGGCACACAGCATCCTTCCTGCCCTGCATTATGCCATCCTGTCTTTACTTACTTTATTTTAATCTTGCTGATGTTATGGATCCTTGCTTTTAAGCTATTTCCTACTCCAAAGCCTGCCTTTGCATATGCACTCCTAGCTTCCTGTAATGGCCATACCATCTCTCCTGGCTTTTCCTTTCCTCATCTTCCATTCTTAAAATGCTGCCTCTTCAGAGAGGCCTTTCTGGTACTTCTAATTCTTCATCAGTGTTAGGGTCCTTCTGTTCCTATCTGTTTCCTTCATGACACATCCTTCAGCTAACATGTTTCTTCAGCATACAACTGTATGCTGTTTTGAGTGAATGCTAGATCATAAGTTCATGACTGCAAGCAAGGGGGCAGGTTGGCTTGTTTATCTACTATGGCTGCCTAGAGCTGTGCCAGATCCAAAGAATATCTAATATGTGCTCACTGAAGAATATTTAAATAATTTTGGATTACTAATGAGGGAGAACACAAGCATGCTTTTAGTGTTCTAGGTCTCTCCCACATACTAAGTGAAAATCCAGCTGATTTTGGAAAGGTGATGCACATGGTCCCAATAACATTCAGGTAATTAGGAATGTGCAGTTCAGAAAGAGGTTATTTAAGTGTGTGTTAGTCATGGAATGCTGTTGCTCTCTGTGGTATCTCTCTCTGTCTTGCCTCTTTCTACCACCATGTAAAATCTCACCCTGGCTTTTAATTGTTCTACTTGGAAAATACCTCCTTATTTCAGCTATTTCCAAAATGGTGTTTTGTTTTGGGTAGATGATTCCCAGGTGTGTAGTCTTGCTGTTGGCTGTAGGTGATGGGAAGAAATTGATTCACAGGGTACCTACATTCATCGTATATACTTACAGATGCTCATCCTTGCACACAGAAGTCAGGCTCAGAAGCCACTGCAGATTTTTAGAATCAGTCTTAATGTGAATCAGCCAAAGATTTTCCAGTATTTAGGCACATTGGGAAGATGATATAATTAATAGGTTCATTTAGCTTAGAATAGAGATGTGCTTTCTCTCTTCCATTGCTTCTGATATCAAGATAGGGTTTCCAAAAAGTTGGTATGTGTTTGATCCTTACACAATTTGAGCTGTAAGGATGAAGCTTCAAATCCCCCCTGAGCTCAGCAGCCTCTTGTTTTTACATGGCTCCTGTTCCCAGTGTGATGTCAGAGCTGATGTCCCAGCTGGGGATACAGGGAAAGAAGTATGTGTGTGTGTGTGTGTGTGTGTGTGTGTGTGTGTGTGTGTGTGATTGTGTGACACTGAGCAACAGGGAGAGCAAGGCTGGGGAGAAAGTGAAGTGGAAGAACAGTCAGGAGGAGAGACAAGGGAATGAGGAGGTGGCGTGGAGTGGGTGGTGGAGAGAAAAGTTAGATTGTGCTCTTTCTTAAAAATAATCCTTTTACCTCCTCCACCATGCACTTTTCCCCCTCTAAGTTAGCAGATGCCATCCTCTGAGGCGTGCCCGAAATGCAAGGGAAAGGTAGTCCTAGATGCTAGAATCCAGAAGCACAGCTCAGCTTCCCATTAGAAATGGCTTTGGCCTCCACACTTTACATTTTGTTAGTGACTGCAGACGCTTATGAAGCAATGTCAAATGTTAGGAGACCTAGGTACAAACTTAGCATCATGCTCAGTGTATCAACATGCTGTGTGGTGTGTTTCTGGACCAGCTGAGACCTGTATCAGTACAGAGGTACTGGCTGCCTCCTGTCTGCAGGTCTGCCCATGATGGCTGCACAGTGTTGGGTCAGTGGGTGTGGACAGACAGTCTTGTATTCTTTTCTAACTCTTTGGATGTGTACCAGGATGGATGGATTTATGCTAGTGGACATTGTTCTGTGAGCCAGGAACAATGGATGCCAGTCTGTGATCCAGCTAGATTCAGGAAACTGAAAAAGAGAAATGGGCAGTTGCTTTTGTTTGGGGCATCCGGGTAAATGAACAGAGTAGCTTTTTACCAGAGCCAAGAATATTTGGTTTTTGCCACTTGACTTCCCCGTTCCCAGCACACCCCTTGTACCCTTCTCCAGCCACCTTGTACTTTCTTGATACATTTCTTCTTCTTCTTGTTTTTAGGCCTGATCCTTTTGATATCATAAAGAAAATGTCTTTAATTTTCCATATGCCAGTGGCAAATGAGTAGAGGAAGGAGAGCAGTGGGCCTGTCGTGTGAGGAGAAGTAGACCCACTCTCTTCTGAGGAGCATAGACAGAAACATCAGGCTGCCTCTTCCATCCTCTTTCCGCTTTCCAGAAGCAGGAGGGGCATTTTATCTTTAGGTCTAAGAAAAAAAGCTTTGTACATTAAAAAAAATTGAGAACTTAAACTGTATCTTTTCAGAAGGAGGTCTTATGATAGAAATTTGTCAGGAATTATGGTGACGTCTAATGAGCTCTGCACTCTTTTGCTTGTAGCATAATATGGTATGGATGTTGGAAGACGACTTCTAAGAGTTAGTTCCCTTTCTGTGCAGGTTTCAAGGATAGAACCAGGTAGTCGGGCTTGGCAGCGGGCAGCTTTACCAGCAGAGCCGTCTGTAGACCTAGCAATAACTGCTTGGCGCTCTCTGCTTACCCTCTACATTCTTATTTCCCTCATCTGCATGCAGACAATGACAAAAGCTTCAGGCCGGACTTGGTGGAGATCAATTCTCCACAGTTAGCAATTACTGTTCTGTAAGCCTTTTCAGCCCGTTCTTCCACAAGTTGTCAGGATTCCTGCACTTTTACCATCCACTAGGCGCCTGACTCTTAATAGATCCTTTGAGCTCCCCAGTGGATGTCAGTCTGGATGTTTGCTGGCAGGTGAAGTCACCAAGGACCCGAGGGTTTCCAGGGATAGAACAGGCAACTATGGAGCTGCTCCGATGCGTGGAAAACTGCCAGGAGCTAGCAGCGCCTGCTTACCATGCTCTCCTGAGATTTAATCAACAGTTGGGTTGTTCTGTAACCCTGCAAACAAATGGGTTTGTTCTCTTTTATGGAACGAATGCCTTTCTCTTTCTGCTTCTCAGTAAAATTAATTAGGAATTTGAAGGAGTGCAATGATGAAAAGAGTAAAGTTTTACATACAACACCGAGTTAGTTAGTGTGGTGACAATCTAAAGCTTTCTGTGGTGCAAACAGTTGATTATTCTATTGATAGTACTGGGTGTTAAGATGACCATGTCACAGTGTTCTGTCTTCTCGAATAGTATCAGCAGCCGAGAATTTCTGAAATGTGGTTCTCTCAGTCACCTTGATGTCCCCTCCAAACGGCAGTTCTTCATTTCCTGTTGCCATTGGCTATTATTCTATCCCAATACTTATTTCAGCTCACTATGGCACGAGATGAGATGTTATGAATAGTGTGTTTACGTGTTGTGGGAGAGTTGATGCTGTTGCTATTTATAGTGACTCATGAGTTCAGGAGGCCTCAGAGGGTTCTAGTACACTCCAGGTGCTGGGGTATGTAGGGCTAAAAGGAGTTTGTAACTTGGAGTGGAAAAAGGGGAACTCCAGAAGAGTGTGGAACTCAAGATATGAGATCTCTTTAGTGAGGCAAACAGAGTCTGAATGACTGACCCAGGCATTGCCACCTAAGCAGAAGGCAGGATGTGTCCTGTGATTTGGGGTTAAAGTTTGAAAGGCAGGAAGCTGGAGTGTGTGCATGTGACTGGAACTCAGTTGAAGAGTGACAGACACTGACCAGGATCGTCTTGGAATGGTTTTCTCTTTAGGAAACTTGAAGGACATGATGTTAATGTCAGGGATTTAAACTCAAGGCTTTACGAGGGTGACCTGTGGAAGCAGAAGTAGCTGTGGTCAGAGACCAGGGCATTCTCTGGACATTCTCCAGAATTCTCCCATGCTGCAGTCTGGAGGCAAGCATGCCAGGCTCTTTTAATAACACTCTCACATATAGAAGTCCTACTCCAACTTTTATGGAGATGTTGTGAACACGGAGTCCCCATGTTCACATCAAGACTTAATTATCTTTGGCTCTTTGCTGCTCTTTCTCCTCCCTTCCCTTTGGAGTGTCTATTGTTCCTCCAGTTTCTCTGATGTTTCCTCCTTGCTCTGAGTTCCTGGCCAGTCTCTTCTTAATCAAATTATTTTTTTGTCATTGGTTTCCTCCCGGTACCCAAAGGACCCAATCCACCATCTTCAAGCTTCTTCCCATAGAAATAGAAACCCATTGTCTTCATTATTTAAAGCAGATACCTGACTTAGGCTTCCTAAACAGTTAAGATGAACTTGACTGTGGGTCAGCACTTACTGCCTTCTCTCTTTTAAGTAGGTTTAATTCAGTTGTAGGCTTACCTTGTCTCAGCGAGGCCTCTTAAATTTGGTTTGTATCTACTTGTAAGATTTTCTGGTTTTTGAACACATGTGATAGTACCTAAATATATCTACAAGACGTCACGTAGACCCTGTCATGCTCTGGTCAGTGACCCACCTTTTTCAAATGGGTGTCATCTCTACAGCTGTATTGTTAGAGCCCCAATGGCACCAGCTGTATCATGGACATACTCTGAAATGCTGTATTCTTTGAATGGATGACTAAATAGCATGTCAAAAATTGCTTTTTAGCTAAGTATATACTCTATTCAAGAACATAAAAATGTGAAGGTAAGGGTTACATGCAATTTAGACAATAGTAAAATCATTTCAGCAAATAAAAAGTTGTTACCAACTTAATCTTGGCTAAAATAGAAACCGCCAATGGACTCTCTAAAAGGATAGGTTCAGTAATGGTTAAATGAGAAAAGGCCAAGAAAAAAAATATAATTATGCTTATATTATGTATAGCTCCACAGTTTGGTTTTGCAATAAACCAATTTTCATATAATTAAAATATTTTCATGCTTTCAAAAAGTGGATAAAAGTACCACCATATATACTTTTTCTTATGAGGAAAATTTGAAAACCTGCAGGCCAGTGTGGATATCCAAAATACTATCAGATGTCACATTTCTCTAAGGACCCGAGAGCTTGGTGAGTTAGTTGGTAAGCCTGGCTGTGTGGAAGATTGTTTGGTTAATGTTCATGTATCATGGTGAAAAGTGAGAATTGTATGTGCAAGAGGTTATTTAGGAAGAGTTGTGCATTATGAATGTGTCTCCAAGGCTCTTGTGGAGTTTCTTACATAGAGAACTTTAAGAATTGCCTGGACCATCCCAATGGATAAATGTATAAAGCCGTAAGGCTCAGGGTACATTACAGAAGAGAGGGCAGAAAGATTGCAAGAGCCATAAAATCAGGGAGTTTGCTGCAACATTGTCCTTTCTGATAATATCAGAAGCTATATCTACAGGATCTTATCAGCATGACTGCCCAAATGTGAGCTGAACAAGGAAGGCACCAATGGACATGCCATCTGGATGGGGAAAAGTCCATGAGGTGTCAGCCCTGCCCCCAAACTATAAGCAGCTGAGGAAAGCTGGGAGCAGGAGAGATGGTCCTCCCCAGGGAAGAGCACAGCAATCAGTTGTCTGGTGTAAAACCATCTGCCCTGAAAATATACATACAAATAACAATTTACAGACTGAACAAGTAATGCATACATACGTGAAATAACAATTAGTAAAAAAAGGCCCTGAATTTAAAGAAGGGTAGGGAGGTGTATGTGGCAGAGTTTAGGGGGAGGAGGGGGAAGGGAGAAATGTTGTAATTATGTTATAATCTAAAAAATTATAGAAGAGTTGACTCTGTGTATCTATCTGTCTTGCAGATTAAGGCTGATGTTGGTTTCAGGGTGAATTTGAATGATCTTTTTATGTCCTCAGAATTAAGACAATAATCCTGAAACACTTCTGGATTTATGTGTACTTTTATTGCTTGTGGTGAAGCAGAATTCCACTTTTTAGTTTTTATTGTTAAGCGTGAAATATTTGATGCTTTTCTGGTGGTGGTAACATAGTTATCCAGCACTTTGGAAAGACCCACTCAACCTCCAGAACATACAAAGAACCATAAAGTCTGAAGACAGCTCTTGGTTCTGTTATACATTGCTGCTTTCTGTGAAACTGCTAAGTACCACAAAGAAATGGGAAAATCACCAGGTGATTTTGGAAACCAGAGCCCCATAGACTAACTAGCCTGTAAATTGTCACTTCAACCCAGTTTCAAATAACCTTACCTGTAGATTTCTAGAAATATATAATTACTATGATTATAAAATTATTTAGTGACTCTTACTAATTCCTTTTATTTTTACACTATATTATTATTATTATTTTGAACATTGCCAGATTTATTTTATTAGACCTCAGTTACTCTGATATCCAAACCACATAAAGTCATCAGTAAGACCTTTTTGCTGTTGTCAGCTGAGGCTGGTCTTACAGCTCTGCTTTTCTAGTACTTTACATATTTTTTGGAGTCAGTACAACGTACTGTATGATAAAGAATCTTAAGTTTTCTAAAAATTCCACTTTAATTTTCTCTCATCTTCAGCCTGGAGACATAGGTCTGTGGTGATACTTCTCTAGTATGCATGAGTCTGGGCTTGGTCCCTAGCACTAGTTAAAAAATGACTACTATAATCTTCTAGCAGGAATTGAATTTAACCCTACAATTCAATTTATATCTGTACAGGAGTTTTTTCTGAGGATCAAGGTGTTCATGGTTTATCCTCTGCCTAGTTCTTATCCCTAGTGTCCACATCACTTGGCAGTGTGCCTGATGACAGTGGGAACTCAGAGTGAGGCAATGGGACATTTTTGGAAGACAGCTGGTACTAGGGGAATTTTTGTAGGCAATGAACCATTCTTTAATTGAAACCACTGGATGTGGTTAGTAGTTTATTTTAAAACACCATATGTTAGTTCATTCCTATAGACTGTGACAATCATAGTATAATCAAAAGCTGTTTGTGACATTTCTGTTTAGTGTTCATAAAAGAGTGGCTTGCTTCCTCAAGATCCTGAACCCTGTGCCAAATGCCAGCACATTGACAATTATGGTTTTGCTTTCATGCAATTGTGCAACTCTTTGAATATGTGGTAAGTTTTTATTTATTTTTGTCACTTTCACTAATGTGACATTTTCTTAAGTGAAAAATATTTTCTCAGATTTTTGTTAGGTAAACAAAACTTTTACTCCCTTTTCCATGGTTCCCCTGAGGGGAGGAAGCAAGCTAATGCTAGCTGAGCTGTGTTTTGTGACTCCTTTTTGGCCAGAGAGGCAAGCTAGCCCATGATCTCATTGATACATGATCTATTTGTATGAACTGTAAGCTGTGGGCTTGTCATCATCCTTCATGGTCTTGGGGCAGTCATCCTGTTAGCCACCATGATAGGGGGAAACAGAGAGAGAGAGAGAGAGAGAGAGAGAGAGAGAGAGAGAGAGAGAGAGAGAGAGAGAGAGAGAGAGATATTGATTATCCCAAACCTTCTTTTTGGCATAATACAGCACAATTCAATTCAGTTAAGTCTAACCCACTTAGGTGAAATGCTAGAAATATTTACAGAACACTTTGTCCATGTGTAGCTTAGGGTTTGGGGATGCAGACATGACAGTGTCTTAAGAAAGAACTGTTGGCGTATGGGGAACAGTGGCACAATCAGACATCTAAAATGATGTGGTAATTGCTACAGTGGTGAGATAGAAGAAAGTGCTAAGATTGGTGGGGGATTTACAGACAGTCTCATAATCACTCAAGTTGAACCTTGAGGAACAAGGAATGTGTCCTGAGTTAGACCAGAGAAGGAGAGAAGCTGGTTGTTTTTACTGCCTCTTCATGCAGGAATGGACTCCCATAGCAGACGATGAAACTGAGAGGCTTCTACCATAGTGTACTTCTTTTATTAGGATGAAATAACGCAGTTGTTTACATTCTTTATCTAAACTGACCATTAAAGTCCATTTTGGGGGACAGTATCTAGTTTGCCTAATAACTACTTTTTAATCTTCTTCCTTATCTTTTGAGCCCCGAGTTGGTTCACAGTAAAAATGTGCCAACAAAAATTTGTGGCTCTCCAGATTCCTGTATGACTAAGGGGTTGCCACATAGTTCAGTCCTGACCAGTAAGATGTAAGTATATTGCATCATTTTTGGGAGATATGTATTAGGTCCTGACAGATATCCATAGCATCTATATTTTGCAGTGGATATTGTGGGCGAGCATTTTAGGTGGATTATTTACTCCATAAGTAGTGAAAACTTGTCACTTCCAGGAAATCCTAACCCTGTCACTGTTATTGATTAGCCAGAATCATTTACTGCTTACATTTGATGAGTCAGTTTGTGTATGTCAGATATATCTGTCCTCTTTTTCTCCATATACAAAGTAGGATAAGAATGAATCTGTGTATGAAAAGATCTGAAGTTTATTGACAATATTGCTGATAATTATGTTTTTAGAATACAAACTGTTTTCTAGGCACCAATTCAATAGCTAAAAGTCCATGATCTTAATTTTCTTCATGAAGATCATGAGGACAGCAGCCTCCGTTTGGTCTTGAGGGCTCTGTGGTTCACAGAGGTGGCTGACTCAATGTTAAACAGTTGTTGAATGATTGCTGAGAGACAGACCAGAGTCTGTGTGACTCAGAGCCTAGGCTAGGAGCCACTGCACCACAGTGATTGTGAAGAAGGTTGGCTTAGGCTTTTTGGCATTTCTTTGCTTGAGTGAATGAAATTTAGTGGGAGCACTGTGTGCATCCACATGCGATTAGTATTATGTCCTTCAGGTGCTTGATTGTACCGTAAGGTAGAGCGGATTGACACTAAGCAGAATATAGGAAGAAGCCTTTTTTTTTCCCCCTGTAGGATCCTCCAAGTTTAACCCAGAATCAGACTTAGATGCTGAAGTCCTAATGGGCTCTTGGTAGCAATTGTGTTTACTCTAGAAAAAAATAAATAAATTATAAATAAAACAGAAATAGCATAGGTAGATTTTACTATGGACTGATAATGTTCTTGCTAATCTGTTTTTGTTTTTGTTATTGTTGTTATCAAGCCTGTCTGTTGTCTGTCCACCTTTATTTGTTCAATGACTCATAGTATTTTCTTTTTAATTTAAAAAATTTCAAGTAACTCATGTTTCTTAGTTATTTCGTGTTACTTGGTCACTCATGTTTCTTTGCACCAGGGATGCCTTCAGCCCTCCAGCTTGTTCCTGTTGAACAAATGGAGTCAGAGGTTATACTGTAAGGACTTTGGGGGTATCCTCAGTAGATCTAACAAACCCATAGTATCATGCCAGTGTGAGAAGTATGAGATGCCTTGCTAGTGTATATAGAACAGTGGTTCTCAATTTTCCCAATGTTGTGACCCTTTAGTTCAGTTCCTCACGTTGGGGTCATCCCCAACCATAAAATTATTTTATTGTTACTCCATAACTGTAATTTTTCTACTGTTCTGAGTTGTGATATAGATACCTGATATGTGATCCCTGTGAAAGGGGTCAAGACCCAAGGTTGAGGACCACTGATATCAACCATTATCTACAATACTCATTGCAGGTGTCTCATGTGCTGTGTTATGCTAAGGTTATGATAGTCAGCAACATTAAAGCCATGTGCTTTCCTTGGCAAGACTATGATCTGGTAGTTACTAATAAGAATCTCATGGAGAGATATGGCAAAGTCTACCTGTGGTTAGTGCTGTGACAGTCTCTGGTTCCTGGTGCTGTCAGACTCATTGATGGGATTTGCTCAAAGTGAGATGTTAGGGAAAAATGCTCCAAGAAAGTCAGTGTTGAGCTAAGGAAGAAAAGAGGCCCCAGGTGAGGCTGAGGGCCAGGAGGAAGGATGGGGACTCTGAGCATACTTATACAAGATGAGACACAGCACTGAACAATTAGAAAGAGCCTATTGGAGAATAGTTTGATTTGGAAAATAATCTCATTACCTTTGGCCAGTGTTTGAGAAAATTTAGAACTTCCAGTGCATGCTAAATGTCTATTGCATAAGGCACACAGTTAGTTAAAATACTGATTTTAAATTTACCTTGAGAAGAAACTCCTATTAATTAAAAAGAAAATCCTTAGAACAGCCTCTAACTTCACATGGATCTTCTTTTCCACAACTATTGTTTTCTGAAACTCTGGTGTGACAGATACAGCATCTCCCAGTGAATTACTCGTGGACCCAGCAAAAGCTTCTGGCATGAGCATGGGAGTAAGAAGCAGCCTTCTCTAGTGCACAATGAGTTTTGTCTGTTTTGACAGAATGCTCATTTGGCAGCCAAGAAAAATCCTGTGAGGATATCAGTTCTACCAACCAGAAATGTATAACAAGGAGGGAAAGAACATTGTAGATGAAGATAAATGTTCAGTAGCATTGAGTAAGTCAGCCACAACAGACCTTTTCACTCTGTGACTCACATGGATCAAGTGACAGGTCAAGAGGACACAAAGCCCTGGTCCCGCTTCAGCTTACTCAATGACTCCCTTCCAGAATCACTTTACACATATCACCCAAGTATAGAAGAAGACTGGCTGCCATGTGATTTATACCAGGGTTTTGCTTTGTTAGTTTCTTTGCTATAGTCAGGCCAAGAAGACAAATGGGTTATACAAAGGCATTTTATCTAACCAGAAAAATGTGGAATGCCAGTATATTTTTTATTTCATTGTACTTTGGAAGTCGGTTATCAGGAAATGTGTTTTTCTTAAAAGAAAATCAGAAAAGGCCCAGAAGAGCATCATCGACCTGAGGAGCATGTCTGTAAGATTCTGTTCATGCTTTCCTGCCTTGCCTCTCTACCAACCTGCCCTCTTTGCTCCAGCTCTCACTTTTATATCACAGTTATTTTAGGTGGACCTAAAAGTTTTCTGAGTCCTTTGTATGAAGTTCAAAGCCTGTTTAGGGAGTCCTTTAAGCTGAGTGTGACTATACATTACAAAACATTTTATTTTACTTTTGTAGAGTAAATAACCTCACAGAGGCTTTCATACATAAAACCCTAATTGTTCCATAAATCTGGCTGCAAAAGTTATCCCTGCTGGAGAAATGTAATCACAGTTTCCCATAGGTTTATCAGTCTGCCTGGAATCTTGCTTTTTCTTCTGGAAGAGTAGGGGTTTTGGTGAGGTCCTTGGAGTTTTGGCTTGGATCTGTTTATACCAGTGGTTCTTAGCCTCTGGGTCGCAACCTCCATGGGAGTCTCATATTAGATATCCTACATGTCAGATATTTACATTATGGTTCATAACAGTAGCAAAATTTCAGGTATGATATAACAATGAAAACATTTATGGTTGGAGGCCACTGCAATATAAGGAACTTTATTAAAGGGTCACAGCATTCGGAAGATTGAGAACCACAGCTCTGTACCATATCATGAAGCTGAAATACTGGAATGATCAAGCTGAAAACAAGCATGTGATAGGTGTAATCAAATCCTGAATGATCTATTATTTCTTTCTCCAGAGCTTGGTGTATTCAAAGTTAGAAAAATCACAGCTATGAATAGTTGGGTTCCAATTGATTGATCTAAGGTCAGCTGAAGCCTAGAGGAGACTCCTATGGAGACATGTTGCCTTAGAAATGGATGAGCATAGCTGTGTCATAGTTTTCACTGTGATTTAAATTTCAGCAGTTGGGTGATAGTTGTGTCTTTGTGTAGGGCATGAGCACATTGCAACTGGACTTTTTCATTGTTCATTAGTCTGCCTGTGGATGGCCTTATTACAGTGGTCACCAAATTTTTCCAGCTACCTTGCAGATACCATTTTTTATTTTCATTTCTTTTTTTTTTGATCTCAGAACCTGCAGAAGTCACTTCATGTGTACTGTGTTGCTTGTCCTAGCCTACCAAGTGATATGTTAGGAAGCCACACAGAGTGCAATAGTAACTCTGAACTTCTGAGTAAGGCCTCTGGCCCTGTAAAGACAGCCTCCTCTGTTGTGGGATATTTGTACACTGTATGAAGAAATATTGCTGTAATTGTTTTAATAAAGAGCTGAATGGCCAATAGCTTGGCAAGAGGTATAGGTGGGACTTCTGGGCAGAGAGAGGAAGTAACAGGAGATAACTGAAGTGCAGGGAGATGCCAATGTGGCATGGAGGGAATTGGACATACAGAATAAAAGAAAGGTTAAAAGCCACAAGGCAATATGTATATTAATATAAATGGGTTAATTTAAGTTATAAGAGCTAGGGGCACAAGCCTAAACTAAAGCCAAGCTTTTATAATTAATGAGTCTCTGTGTTGTTATTTGTGAGCTAGTGGCCCAAAGAAAAATCCAACTACATACCTCTGTGATTGATTTTCTTAATAACTTTGGGGGCAAATCTAAAGATACCATTACACCCTTCTCTTACAAATGAAGAAAGAAATATCTGTGGAATCATAGTCTGAATTCAGATGCCTTTATTAATTGCTTTCTTCTTCTTCTCTTCCTTCTTCCCATCCCCCCTTTTGAGACAATCTCATATAGGACAGGCTGGCCTGAGACTCACGGTGTAGTAGATGAGGATGGTCTTGAACTTATGATGCTCTTGCTTTTACCTCTGGAGTGCTAGGATTACAGACAGGAAATACTAGGCCTGGTTTATATTGTGCTTGGGATCAAATCTACAACCTTCTGCTTTTGAGGCAAGTATTCTGTCAACCTGAGCCCTAGATATTAGTCTGTGTAATGTGTAAATATGTTGTGATGGATGAGCAGCATGAGGCTGCTGTGCTTTCATAGTTTACCTGCACCGAATCAGGTTTTGGGCATAGTAGTTATTATACTGACTTATTTTGTTTTATTCATTTATCAGCAAGGAGCAGAGCTGGGGCTTTGAACTCCAGCTCCTACTTCGTCAATTCTGAAGTTAGCATCAACTCCTTGACTCTCCTCTTCATGGGGAAGCAGCAGATAGATCAAGTTACTGCTGAGTGAGGGCAACAGGGTTTTGAACTAAAGATTTAGAGTCTGTGGGAACGTTTGAATTCCTAGAACAAGTCAGCAAATTATTCTAAAAACAGAGAAACACCTCTCATCCCTATTATCTAGAGTTACTTTGTTTTAGCCCAAATTTAACTTTAAAAAGATAAAAAGATATCCAACTCTCTCTGGATGACATTAATAGTCTGCAAATACTCTTGGATGTAGCAGTAAATGTTTTGTATACAGTTGGTGGAGGCACACAGCGTCTTCCTTCTTCTTGTCTGTGACATGAAGAGAGCATGGGGACCCAACCCATATTTCACTGGGAAGCAAACTATTTGTGCTGGCTTCCAAGACAATCAGTTTAGACTACAAACTAAGCTGTATTAAAAAATATGAACAAATGAATATTATCTGAGTTGGAATGATTCCCTGGAGAGTATACTTATTTTTGTCATGTCTCTTCCCTGTCAGAGAGTCTTGCCTAAAGCATTCTAGAGAGTTTGATGTGGAAGGGTGGTTGTCTCTGCCCCCTCACTATGCACCCACCCATCTTGCCTGCAGGGGTCCCCAGTGTTGCATCATAGTCCAGTGTTTGTGCACTTGTTTGAACATCCCTCTTCTTTAATTATAAACATAATATGGCCTTTACATAGCACGTGACTGGTTGAAAGTGTCCTAGCAGGCATACATTATCCTGAGAGGTCTTCAGAAATTACTCCCGCTTTGAAGAAAATCTGGATCTGAAATGAATTGAACAAGGAGATAGATAAGTATGAGAAATACTCAGGCTTGGTGTTCTTTTCATAAGGCTTAAGTTCATATCTTTCCCTAAAGTTCAATTATATAATTGGACAGTTAATAGCTGCTCAGTTTTCACAAAAGATTTGAGATGAATTGTACTTTTGTTATGTAAAAATATGGTGAAAACAGAAATTAAAACCAAGGAGGACACAGAATATGCAGAACCATTAGGGCCAATGCTGTTCCTGGAGTTGAATTTAATTTGCCTGAGATTCCTGGCAGCCAAGATGAAAAGAAAAACGTAATCAGTTGTATTTTTTTTATATCATAAAAGGATGCATGCTAAGGAATGGTAGAGGTTTTTATTAGTTTTATATTCTATAGGGATGGTTCCACTGCAGTGTTAGATAAGAGGCAACAGGAATAATAGTGATAAGGTTCTTGCTCTGGTTTCATTCTGTTGCCATGCCAACACACACTGACAAAAGCAACATAGGGGAAGAAGCAGTTTGTTTCAGTGTACAGGTTACAGTTTATCACTGAGGGCAGGAACTTGAAGCCGAAACTGTGGAAGAATAATTCTTGTTGACTGGTTAACAGATGCACGCATGATTAGATAGCCTCTTCAGCCCAGAAGCACCTGCCTAGGGTCTGATGTCACCCACAGTGGGATGATCTGACTACATCAGTTAATCAAGACAGTGCTCTGTAGATACATCCACAGAAAGTCTGACCTGAGTAATCCCTCCATTGAAATCATTTTCAGGTGTTTCAAGGGCTATTATCAGCAACATTTTAAAGCTAAACAGTAACATAAAGTTGTTTCTCAAGTGGTCTGAAAATGGCTAGATGCCCAATGGAAGTATGGCTCTCTATTAGAAAACTCTGGACACATCATTTTATTTCCTCTTTAGAAACATTTAATTACTACAAGTTACTTTTTAAAGGATCATTTTATCTACTTAATGATAAGGACATTCAGTCTCAAAGTGAGTCACATAGCTAGTGAAGTGCACCCTGGGAACTAAGATTCTTCAAGTTACCCATCAGCCCTGTGAGAACTAGAGCCATAAAGTTTGCACTCCATAATGGTACTTTTAAGGTTTCAGTGAGACAAGCTAGCTAAAGCAAATACAGCTGGCCCTCCAGATTTGTGGGCTCTGTATCCCCTGATCCAACAAAAGGCAGATCAGAAATACTTGGAAGAAGACTGTATCTACATTGAATATGTGTAGACCTTTTTTGGCCAGTGTTCTCTATGCAATATGGAATAACTATACTGCCTTTTCATTGTGTTAGCTATTATAAATAAACCAGAGATGGTTTAAGGGGAGGATATGCTACAGTGCCATTTTATATAAGAGATTTGGGCATCTGTGAAATTTGGTATCCATGGAGATCATGGAACCAAAACCCCTCAGATACTGAGGGACAGACTGTGTATCATCTTCTGGTGGTTGTGTGCTATCCAGGAATACATTTTAGAGGATAGTCTTTGTAAACACCAGTCTCACATCCAGGCTTTGGTAGGAGGTGAGTAGTGGGAAAGTCATATTCTGGGGTTTCTTAAGAGTGGTTCTGGAGACATGTAATCATGACTATGTGTTGTGGCTGTTTAAGACTGCTTTAAATGTTATACCATCTTTAGTCCTTTCCAAAATTCAGTAAGAAAGGTATTCTTATATTCCCCTTGCAGATGAAGAAAGTGAGGCTTTCTGAGGTTAAATGATTCCAAAGTTTACATATGTCCAGTGTCAGGATTCAAATATGTACCAGCTTTGGTCTGCTCAGCATAGCTTCACAATTTTTCTACAGGGCTCTTATAAACAAGTGGTAAAATTAGTAATTTCTTGAGAGCCACTTAGGTCCTAATCTAGATGCTTGACTGAAAGAAAGATGATTTTCCCTTATAGTGTACATGTGTGCACACATACTGTAGAGACCTTTGTTTGGGTGGAGTGGAATTTTCCTTCAGAGGCTGCTGAATCAGCTTCAGCATGCTCTCCGCTCTAAGTGTGGCCAGTCCTGTGCTGCAGAACATGAGCACTGTGACTTTTTATTGTAGGATCCTAAGGAATGTGTCCCAGATAAGTTCTCTACAACCTTGGAAAGGTGCTAAAATCATTTCCCTGGATTTCACTTCGTGGGGTCTCTAAGGAGCCCACCAGGGTAAACTAAGTGCCAGAAATAGAAATGTCAAAAATTGATATGAACAAGTTTAATTTTAGAGACTGGAGCAAAAGCAATAATTTTAGTTCAGAACTATTTTTTTTTTGATAGCCCTTGCATGCTATGATCAATTATGTAAGTAATGCCACTTCCATTTTGTGATTATCCCAATAATAACTGCCACTTCTACCAACACCATAGTAACAGTCCTATCTGAGTATTGTTCTGAGGACCTGGCAAGTGACTTATTTAACCCTCATAATGAGCCTGTGAGGTATGCAAAATTGTTAATTCTAAAGATGAAGAAGTATAGATGGGTAAGCAACTTAATCCAAGCACACAGCTGGTGAACACCTGGCTCACTACACTGACATTGCATGGAAGGCAGATTAGACGGAGATCCTTGAACTTCGGTCAGATGCAGCTGGGTCATGTGCAAATGCTTCTAAAAGTAGACATGAGGAGTGATGGGCAGGGAGCTGAAGGGAGGGGCCACCCCCAGACTTGCTTGCTTACTTGTCCTGACTTCATTCCTGATGTCCATAGTAGGAAAACATGAGACATTTCTGCTGCACTTATGGAATTACTGTGTTGGTGAACAGTTCAGAAAACTGTGATCTTATATTTATATTGTTCTTGACAAATTTTCTCACCAGGAGACTGTTTGTTTTTGATAATAAGGTGATTTTGGCTAACGCCTATTTTCTTCTGAAGCTGAATACTGAACTGCTGATTATAGAATTTTAGTCATACATTTAAAAAAGTGGCATAACATTTTGAGAGACTGCGTGTTTTAGGAGAAACATGCTAGTTACGTTTTGCATGCTGGAGTCAAGTCAACATGGATTAGATGTGCGACCCTGAACTAGTTTACCAGCTAAACTAAATCATAATTTTCTCATCTGAAAAATGGGCACATTATTTCCTAAGTTATGAATTGTCAAGATGATGAAATGGCATGGTTGATAGAAAGTGTTTAGTCCAGTGATCCATGTGCTATAAACCTTCAGAGTATATGTGCCTATTTGATTACTCATAAAATGAGACCAACCATGCTCTGAGTCCATTCAGATAGAGTCACACAGAAAGAATCAAGCAAACCCTGATGACAAATGGGGTTATCAAATGGAACATTTCTAAATAATTTTGTTAGATGCCAACTCCTCAGATGCAGTTGGTGTCTTTGAGGCTTGCATGCTCTGATTATCTGGTCCCAAGGGCTATTTTCCAACCTGAAGGAGGTAGAGGGGGTCCTGTGGTAGGGCTGAGGAGTGCAGAAAGAGCAGTCCAGTCCTTCTTTTGATGTTTTGGGTTTCAAATCACCAAGCCTTTACACATGGAGTTGATGTGGGTAATCTAAGTTTTCTTCAAGCTTTCATATTCTTTAATCAAAATTAGTTTAGCTCTTAGGAAAATAGATAAATTAGTTTTTAAAAAGTTAACAGCAAAGAACTTAAAAAAAATTTCTCTTCACTTCAAGTAGCCATGAAGAAAGCAGGAAACAAATGCAGAATAATTCCCAAGTAGGTTGCCTGAGATGACGTTTTTCTTTCACTTGGGATTAAATGACCCTCTCATTGTCTGTCGTTGATCCCCATGGAGAGTCAACTTTTCATTCATAGGCCTAGAATCTTTTGCTTCCTTCCTTGATTGAAATAAAAATTCTTTTAAATTCTGTGCAGCAGCAGGAGCAGCCCCAGAGGGGCAGGCACAGGAAATGTCTTTGTTTTAGTTGTGGCTGTCTGGACAGCCCCATTCCAAGTGGCCCTGAGCTGTCGCTGAGCGAATGTATGAATGAGGCCAATGAATAGGGAATAACCATCCAAATAACAGAACACGGTGGTTTCCCCTCTGTCTTACAGAACCACTTTGTTTTGAGCAAAGAGTCATTTAAAGTGAAGATGTGGTTGGTAAGATGCCTTGGAAAAGGTTGTCACTTTCTTTCTGCAATACTTCCTGAAGAGTTTCCTTTTCATTTGGGACTTTTTTTTCCCTTAAAATTCTAGTGACAAGGAAGGACAGTTGAATGTGAGATACCATCTCAAACTGGCTTTGAGTTCTATATAGTAATCAGAAAACTGACTTTTTTACCCAACAGCTCCCTGCCCTCCCCCTCTCCCCTCCTCTCCCTATCTCTTGCTTTCTTTCCTTAGAAATTAGCAAGTTGCCTTATGGCTTTCTCATACATATTAGTTTTGGCTGGTCCTGTCTTTTTCTCACTTCTCACCTTCTCCTTTCCCTGATACTCACTTAGCATCCCCATGCCTGCTATTTCCCTTCCACCTTCATGTCACATGCACTCTCTTACTTCTTGTCCTCTCCCTTAACAGCAGAGAGAAACATCACCAATTACCTTCAAAAAATCCCTACAGTCAACAGACCAGATAACTGAGGGCCAAGTGACTCGGTCAGGGTAGCACGAACAGTTAACTCAGGCCTGTGGTGCTGAAGCAAAGGGTTTTCCCACCACACCACACTTCCTTTCTTTGCTGGGCTGTGGCTTCCTAATTCTCCTACATAATGATTTGTCTGGACCACAGCATGACCACCTCTCACTAGCATCAGAACTTAAGAAAAGGAGGAGGTTTTCCTCCATCATTGTGTGCATGCTTCTCAATGGAACCAAGGGTAGGATTTCCCTCTGTGAAATGAGGACATGGCTGGTGACCTCTCCTGACACTGAGGACCTCACTAAAGAGCACACACATGATGGAGCTGAAGTTTTCCAGGAAGTTAGAGTGAGGGAGTGCAAAGTATGCTGGAAAGACCTCCCTCAGCAAGAGCCTCTGAAGTGACCATGGAGCTGGGAAAACTGGCATAGTGAAGGTTTTGGTCTCCCTCTCTCTCTCCAACTTATTTTGAAAAAAAAAATGTAGCTTTATAGGTATTTGTCATAGGTCATACAAGTTTTCAAACTCATCACTCCATTTCCCTAGTAGTTGTGATTTAAGTACCTGGGATATAATATTAGGAAGCTGACTTGGGTTCCATGTGTGGGTTTTGTTCCTTGTCATTTCTCAAGGATCATTGCAGGTAAGCACCAGTGAGCATAGGGAAAAAACATGGTTCCAGTACCTCAGATAGCCCTCATGGTCAATCTTTTAAGTTACAGTTTCTCTTTTACACAAGACCCTTGTGATTGTAGATCAGCTTGCCATCTCTCTTATTTTGCTATTTTATGAATTCTGTGTAAATTAAATCACATGATATGTGAACTTTTTTTTTTTTTTTTTTTTTTAACTCATGATAGTGCTCCTAAGATTCATCCAAGTTGTGGATAGTTAATTTTTATTCTTGAATGGTAGATCTGTGGGGTGTGTGTGTGTGTGTGTGTGTGTGTGTGTGTGTGTGTGTGTGTATGTGCCTCTATCAGTTTATTAAGAGGCATTTTGGTTATTTACACTTTGGGCCAATTACTGACCAGGCTGCTCTGTATGCAGGGCTCTGAATAGTCATTAATTTCACTTCTTTGTAAGATGTGTGAGATTTCCAGCTTATATGTAAATGTATACTTAACTTTGTAGTAACTACCACAGCCTTCTTTCTCAAAATAGCTCTGTTATTTTACTTTTGACCAGATTATATAAGTGATCCAATTTTCCTCTCTAGGATTGGATGTTATTTCTATTTTGTTTGAGGTAGTATCTTGCTATTCATAGTACAGGCTGACACTGACTTTTCCATGTAGCTTTGACTTCTAAGTTGTGGTGATCCTCCTGCCTCAGCTTCTTGAGTGCTAAGATAACAGATGTACCATCATGCCTAGCTGTAGATGAACTTTTCTTTTCTGCCTGCCAGTTCCCAAATAACTAACAGGGGTTCTTAATGTTGATTATAAATACTCAGCCAATAGCTCAGGCTTGTTACTAGTTTACTCTTATAACTTAAATTAACCCATTTATGTTAATCTACATTCTGCCACATGGTGTGACCTCTCTTTCATCTTGTGCCTCCTGTTTTCTTTTCCTGTTTCAGTGCTGACTCCACTCTTCTTCTTCCCAATGTCCTTAGCCTGGTCCTCCTTCCTATCTTTATTCTGTTCAGCTATTGGCCAATCAGCTTCTTTATTAAACCCATCACAGGGACATCTGTTTATGCAGTGTAAAGGAATAGTCTTCATCTAGCTAACTTTTCTTTCCCTTTCTTTGGGTAGAACTTGACATTTAGATATTTGTTCTGCTACATAACAACATCCCCATCTTCATCCACTGTATTTAAAATTTTATTTGTTTTAGTGGGTAGTTGTTGGTAACAAAGCCATAGTTATAACTTGTATGTTCCTAATGGCTGATTGTTACTCAAATATTATTTTCTATTTGTGTAGTCTTTCTGTTAAAGTATGCATATTTATGTTTATATATAGCTCATTTTCCAGAGGGTTTAAAAAACTACTAAATTTGGAGGATACTATATGTATTCTATATATAATTTTTTTTGTCAGATATGTGGTTTGTAGCTATTTTATTCTTGGCTATAGATTATCCTCCATAGCTTTATTGAAGCACGATTAGCAAAGTTATATAAATTAAAAAATATGGTAGGGTGATTTTATATGCATATGTATTTCAAAAGGATTATCATACCCATGTCAGGTAAGCTACCACCTCACCTAGTTACTGCTTTTGCTGTGTTTGGCATATTAAGAGCGGCTTTAAAACTGAATGTTTGTAATCCTTGGCAAACATCTCCCTGTTTCTCCTGTCCCCACACTTCTTGTAGGCCACCCTCTATTCTTTGTTTCATTGACCATTGTAGATTTTACACAAGAGAGATTTTTGTAAGTATTGTTTTCTCTGGCTTATTTTACTTAGCACAGTACCTTCAAGTTTCCTTCATGGTGTCACAGTGGTAATAATTTTCTCTCTTTTATGGCTGAATAGTTTCCTCTGTGTGTGTGTGTGTACATGTGCACACGTATATATATTTGTTTGTATATAAAAACATTACAATTTATCAATTTATTTCTGTTGGATACTTTGGCTCTTTCTATGTCTTGGCTGTTGTGACTAATATCACATTGAACATGGATAATCGTTTTTATTGCTTTTGGATACACAGAAGGATTTTTGGATACTATAGTGCTCAATTTTCAGCTTCTTGAGGAAGCTCTCATTACTTTTCATAATGGTTGTACCAATTTACATTCCCACCCAAACACCTGGGTTCCTTTTTGCCACATTCATATGAATTATTTTTATCTTTCTTTTTCAAAATGTTTTTAATAGATACAAAGTAGTATCTTACTATGTTTTAATTTGCATTTCCTGTGTGTTTTGTGCTATTGAATACATTCATATGCTTTTGGTTATTAATGTTTTCTTGTGAGCATGTCAGTACGATCTGTTTTGTTCCCCACTGTTATTAAGTTGCATGAGTTTTTTATATATTTTTGTTCCTTACCCCTTATCACATAGATGCTTAAAGTTTTTTATCTGTTCCAGAGATTGCTTCTTGATTTTGTTGATTATTTCTTTCCTAGACAGACGCCTTTTTTGTTCACTTTTGCTTTTATTGCTTCATTTCTCATGATTATCTAAGAACCATTGCCAGGTTCAGTACAACAGTGTGCCTTTTCTTTGTATTGTTTTCTAGACATATCATGCGTTCTGCTCTCACAGTTAGTCCATCTATCGATTTCAAGCCATTCCTGTGAGAGGTATCATCCACGGTAGCAAATTCTTTCCCAGTCTATGGCTCGTCTTCACATTCTCCTAAAAGATTCTCTGGTAGAGCAAACTGTAAGCTTTGATGAGGTCCAATTTATTATTTCCTTCTATTATGGATGATATTTTTATATCTTCTCTAAAACCTCCTGGTTTTGGTTGAAGTTTTTTTTTTCTCTCTTTATTATATCAACATTTTGGAAGTTGGGCATGTAGCTCTTTTGGGAGAGTGTTTGCTTTGCATGCCCAAAGCCCTGGGTTCTGTCTCCAGCTTTGCTTATTCATTTTTGCTTTTATTACATACAACAGTGATGTATAACTGTTGCCAGTGAAACAAGAATGACTGATTTATCTTGAACAATGTGCAGGGGGATAAGGAGATATTTGACTGAGTTTTTTTTTTTAACCAATTTTTTGTTGTTTCAATTTTCCAAATAAGATATCTGTATTGTACAAATTACTTACGTTTCTTGTTTGTAGGGCCCAAATTTTTGCTCACAAAAAGAAGTTATGAAAGAGATAATTTGTTCTTCTTCAGAAAATCTGTTTAAAAACCTTTGAAATGTATGGTTTATAATTTTCACAGAAAAGGAATAGAAGAATCATTCTTTCTTAGAAAAGAAAATGTAGTTGTTGCTTTGATAAAATTACAAGAAGACTCCATGGAAAGCCAGGAAACAACCTCTTTGGTCAGTGCAGTATTATATATGGCAATGGAAAGGATCTGAGTTCATAATAAGGGTAGTTCTGATAGTGATTGACAGGTCAGAGTGTATCAGAATTAGAATGAAGATGAGGACACTTGTAATTTGTGATTGTACAAATCACTAAAAGGGACAAATATATAGAAAGTTGAGGTCTGATGATGCTGAGTAGACCTAGCTTATAATTTGGTGAACAAAATTGTATTGTGAAAATAGCTATATGTTCTGTCTTTCATGCGTTGTCTTTTTTGGTATCCCCAACTGTTTATTTGTTCCAGTGCAACATTAAACAGTGGCCAAGGACCAGAATTTGTGCATTTGTAAGCATCATCATAACCTTCTTCCTCATTCTTCTGCTCTGTTTAGTTGTCTTAAGAGGCCTTTGAGTCCATGCCCACCTTCATGGTGATATTTCTTGGTCTGTAGGAACAGTGTGGGTCTGGAATGTGTGCAGGGCCGACATCTGACTGACAGGGAGCTTCTCTTTCTTGTCACCAGAGTTTCACATAGCAGGACAAGCTCTGCCTCAGTTGCATTGAATGTCTTGGCCTTTGCAGGTGACAAGCCAGCAGAATGTTGGCAGGATGGCAACGGCAGGGCGCCCTTCTCTCAGGGAAGGAAATATGAGGTGTCCCAGGAGTGGCTTTGATTCAGTCTTATTGCTATATGACCCCCATATTCTTTCCTTAAGCTGCATCCCTGGAGATCACCAATGTACTCACTAAGGATTTATTGCTCTATACAGAAACCCGAGACCAACTCAGATGGAGTCTGAAACTTTGATTACTTTCCTTCTTCAAAAATTTCCACTGCTTTTGCATGTAGTCCAGGTCCTAGGAACTCTCCCTGTAGAATTCAGTGTAAGCTGATCTCACACTAGTCTACAGTGTCATCCTTTCTTACCCAAGTGCTTGGTGAGCTTTTTATAGTCCCCTCACTGCAGAGCCTCGTCCTTCTGCTTCCTCATTATGCTAAATGAGGAGCCTGAACTGTCATTTTCGAATTTTCTCAGCAGTCTACTCTCAAGAGCGTAGCCTTTCCCACTTTGATTTGTCTTGACTTCTGAAGTCTGTAAACTTCTGTTGGAGCTGGCCCACAATGATAAGAGTAACAGGAGATGTGCGTGTAGTAATGTGATGTCATAGGTAAAAATAATCCTATATCAGCTTTATTTCCCAGAATGGAAATAGATGGCTGCTATTTGTAATTTAGACCAGGGTCATCGTAATTCCTGTGATCTCTGCCAGTTCTTCCTTTTCCTTATTTGTGGAAAGGCTTGGATCTATTAGGGTTATTTACTTCCCTTCCTTCTTTTTTTGGGGGGATGGGATTTAAGTGTTAAAGGAGTCTAAGAACTAGCTAATCCCTGATCTATGGAAGCAGAAATCTGTGTTACGGTTTTTCTGCCTGATCATAATTTATACTACCAGGGATTGAGAACTCATTGCGTCACATGGTGGTCCATTCCTCTGGTAGATGGTTTTAATTGCTGAAAAGCTTCTTTTATATTGACTCAAAGTTAGCCTTCTTGTGGTTTTTGACCCTCTGGTCTGAGTTGTGTGCTTACTGATACAATTAATCTTTTTCCTACATAATAGCCCTTGAAAATAAGAAAGAGTTATAACTTCTCTGAGCTCTGGGTGACTTGATGTTTTTATAGGCTTCTATGTATTTGTCTTTCCACAAGTCACTGCTAGCACTGTTGAAATCCCTTATTTGTCTTTGGACATTCTAGCATAATGTGTTAGGTTGTAGGCTCCTTGGCTCTTTTCCCCTCCTACAGGTGATCTCTTTATTCTTCCCTGATTCCAAGACAGGAGTTCTTTGTGTATCACTAGCTGTCTTGGAACTCACTATGTAGACCAGGTTGGCCTTGAAGATACACCTGCTTCTGCCTCTCAAGAACTGGAATTAAAGATGTGTGCCTCTATCCAGCCTGCATTCTTGCACTTGCAGCATTGCTTCTTATTTCTAGTTCATTCTAATTCTTATTTCTATCTCACTTCTAATTTCGGATGTCCTCTGCTTTGGGCATTTTAGATAGCTTCAGCCTCCATCTTTCACTGACAGACATCAGACTGGGTCTCAGTTGGGAGTTTGATCAGATATTCATTTAGCCATGGGCAGTATTTGTTAGAATGAATTTTCCAGATGGTGTCCTTCTATGGGAGATCAGCAGATGTGCAATGAAACTAGCTCTATTTCTCTACGGTACCTGGGCTTGGCCTCAGTGAACTCAGGTTTTAAGTACTTAAGTATGGCACCCAGGTGCTATTCCACTTTGGGCAAAATCCATACTCACTATCGAGGATTCATCACAGGATGCTGCTAAGTCCACATGAATGATGCAATCATTTAATCAAAAGAGGAAATAAGATTTCTTGACATAATAGGTTCTTTGTGAACCCTCTCAGCTCTGCTCCTTTCTGGGTTACCTTTCAGATTGAAAAGCTGGTGTGAATGTAGCTGGGTATAACATGTTGGTAATGTTCTGTGTGGGGCTAACTCCCACAGGCTCAACTGGGAAGTGTGAAAGTTGATTACCTATGTTGATTGCAACCCTCTCATTAAATGTCCAGAGACTCATAAAGAAGAACAGCAAATTCAGTGGAGG
Source organism: Sigmodon hispidus (assembly GCA_004025045.1). Lineage (NCBI taxonomy): Eukaryota > Metazoa > Chordata > Mammalia > Rodentia > Cricetidae > Sigmodon > Sigmodon hispidus. The sequence goes on along the minus strand of PVIH01001468.1, from coordinate 206,884 downwards.
ATGGAGCTGGATGAAACATCATGACTTGGAAGAATGTTGATTTTCAGTCCCCATATATCATGCAGGCACAGGCAGGGGTCCAGTGTGAGAAGCAAAACTGTGGAGCACTAGAACAGCTTAATGCACTGTAATAACCAGCTATAAAACAATTCTTGTGTTATCTCATAAGATGGAATTGGAAAGGTGTATTTGGGGGAAAAGTTAAATACTGATTTCATTGAACTTTGTCTACTATATTTCAAAATTTATTGGTATTACAGCTTAGTGAAAGGTGTGTTCTCCTTCCTTGTTTTCTGAGAGTTTTTTTCCCCGTGGGGACTAAGTGCTAACCATGCTGATTGTGACTCTTAATAAAAAATGTGAACTGGCAATTCTTAAATATAAACAGATAAGAAACTCACTTAATGGTCTTATTATCCAGTCTTCTGATTTGGTTTTTGTTTTTGTAAATTGGGATGGAGTCCAGGAAGATTTTGTAAAAGTACTTTGTTGGATTCTTTTGAGTGAATTCAGGAGATCAAGCTAGGAACAGCAATGGGAAATGAAGGATAATGATTCACTGCTTAGCTCATGGGTACTTCAATTCTTTGATTCTATTGGCAAAGGATCATTTGCTTTGAAGATTTGATTTCCTGGGACAGGTGTCCTTTTTCATCTTTTCTCTCTTTTTTAAAGATTTATTTTATTTTTAATTACATTCTTTTGTGTGTTATTTAAATGCACATGAGTTCAGGCACCTGTGAGGCTGGAAGAGGAAACTGGATCATCTACATTTGCAGTTACAGGTGATTCTGAACTCTGGAATCTTTAAGCTCAGAGTCATCTCTCTAGCCCCATGGTAGAAGCTCTTCTTGAGCTACACTGAAGTAGGGAAACAGTCAATGAAATTGGACTTGGCATGAGGAATTTCCGTAACTTTATATAAAATTAAGTGAAACGTTATGTGTTCTTTGGTTACAGAATTCAGAAAACAATAAAAGTAAGGTAGAGAAACATACTTTTCATTTATGTATAGCTGTCCTCTTGAACAGCATTTTTCTTACTGATGTTGTCTATGTTTATCTTCATAACAATTTTGTGTGGTTAGTATTGCTATTTTTATCTTATTTCTGTGTTACAAAGGTCATAAGTGTAAGTAGTATCTTAACCTGTATTATTAGTATTTAAAATTTAGGCAGGTATTATTATGTAAGAGGTTCTATGTTATTAAGTCTAATTTTTTTTTCATCCTTTGAATCTTTATTATAACAATGTGAGGTAAGCATTATTTTTATTACTATCATGAGGTTTTTGTTTTGTTGTTTTTTAAGTTGGCTCTTGATGAAGTTAGGTAACACAAACTTCTAGAGGTCATCTCTTCAGTAACTGGCAAAGCCAAGATTTGAGGTAGGCTTGTCAGACACCAGAGTTCATGCTCTCTCTCTGGGTAGTGTGAAGGCAGATTGCCTGCACTGATTAAAATACTCTAATTAGACACGTCTGTCCTAAGGATGGTATTTCTCGGCAAGTTACCAGTACACATTACAACACACTCCCAGTATATATTGTACAAAGCTATGGTACAGTTCATCGTACAAATAAAGGAGCAGAAAGAAATATCTGAAAGCATCTTTAAATGTAAAAATTGAAACCAAGTTCCACGAAGTAGAATTATACACTTTTAGAAAACTTGGCAAAAACATGTTTCCCACTTCATAGTTTGGAACCTAGAAAGGTCTACACATGTTGTGATAATGTCAGCCATTCTTATTTGGGAAGCTCCACTCGAGTGTTGCTGCATTTTTCATTTATGGGGTTGTATTTCCATTACTAATACCAACTGGCATTTGACTTTTCACGCTCTGCCCTTGGCTGTATTGTATTTGTAGCTTCAGTGTACAGTATGGCCTTTGTGTTTTAAATCAGAAGTTGACCTTCATGAAAAATATTTGTAGTACTGTGTTCATGCTTTCTGTTCATTGACAGAAAGGGCTCATTGATATTCTTTCCCTGGATTTCTTTTAGAAATTCACATTTCAAAGTTTTAGCTTGGGTTTTGGTTGTAATCCGTTGATGATTATCTACACAGTTGCAACAGAAGAATAATACTTCTTGCTCTGAATGTTTTTATTATTTTTTTTCCTCTGAAGCCTACTCTGCTCTATGAGTCAAAAACAAAGTATTTTTTATTAACTGGATTTTGTAAAGATTCAGTTTGATGCTAGGTGTGGTAGTGTATACTTGCAATTTCAACCTGAGGAGGGCAACACAGGACATTCATGAGTTTGAGGCCAGCCTGGGCTATCTAGCAAAGAGATTCAGTATGGATAAATGACTCATATTGTTTTGCTCTAACATCTATTTTTTCTCTTCCCAAATGCACTATCAGTTGTCTGTGCTAGTTGAATTCTAGTACCTACCAACAGCCTGTTAGTATTGCTCTTTGTTTCCATTCTGGGATGTAGCATCAGAACAGTCTTATCTTCTCAGCCTGCTTCACGACCCTTTGCTTGAATTGATTCTATCTTTCATAGTTCTGATCTTAATAATGATGGGTGGAAGAAGACTTAGGTTAGATCACATCAGGTCTGTGTTTTCCAAGTGGTTTTCTTGAAGAGAGAATCCCTGAAAAATGTCAGAGTCTTCGTTTTTGATAGAGGTTGCAAGTCCTGTTGAGTCTGGGTTTAGTCTGAAAAGAAGTATTGGGAAATACAGCAGAGATCTTAAGAGGACTTCTGGAGGGTGTCTTGAGAAAATAGGTCAGTTTCCTCATAGGAGGGTTTTGTCCAGTGCAAGTATTTATTTTTAAAAAAAAACATGGATACGATCTGTAGCCTTCTTGCTCCCTTGTTCCTCATTTTTCACTACAAGTTAGAAAAACCCAAAGTATCTATTTTTCGTCCTTGACATAGTCACATTCATGGCTCTGTGCCTCTCAGTGAAATGCAGGCAGTTCGCTGACTTGCAGGGTGGCTGGTGGAATTGTATTCCAGGTTTTCAGTCTTTAGGGACATGAGAGAGCCCAAGGCCTGGACTGACCTTGGGTATGAGCTTTGCTTTACCTCTGGGAATTTTATTGAGCAAAGCAGGTTGAGGAAGCAAGGAGTAAGTCATTACCTTAAATAAGAATAATTCTCTCTCTTTCCAGCAGGTGGACAAACTACCAAGGAAAACACAAGAAAACAAATAAAATTCATTTGAAGAAAGGATAGATCTATCAGAGAATAATGGGAAACTTTTTTTATTGACAAGAATGAGATCCTGTTTAACTGTAGGTGGAAATGTGTTTTACACTTGTAGTATTTAAAAAATAGGATTTGGAGTACAGGATTGTAACAGTGTTCTGTTGTGTGGGCTAGTGGTTGTCTGCTGGTATTGCACTGTGGTATTTAGTACCACAGTGTTCCATGTATTCTTATATAATAGGGAAAATATGAGTTTTCATGGCTCTGAGCAATTTTGTAATATATTAGAGTGGTAGTATAGTCATCTGTCTCAAGTCGAGAGCATTTGTAAGGTAATTTACAAAGAGTAGAGGAAAAACCCACTGTGCATTAAATGTCTAAGTATTGGGTGACAAAAGGAGCTATGCTAAAGATATGGTATAGATAGATATAAATTATTAACAGACGAGTGAAGAGAAATCTAGGTGGTCAGACAAATGTTAATGGCCTTTCAAGTGGGAAGAAAAGTGTTTGAAGACCCAAGTTTGGATAGTAAGAAAGTCATATGTTAATATTTGCCCATGCCCACTGGGTTACTAAACAGAGAATTTACTCGAATTTGGAAAGTTATAATGAATTTGGTTATTGATTTGATGCCATGGACAATAGAAAAGAGCCTTAGGTTCTTAAGGCCATTCAGTGTGCTAAGAATGATGGATTATCATTGCTTAAATAGCATTGGCTAGATAGACTGGAGTAGTAGAGTCGGGGTGGGAAGGAGACTGTTAGTGGCTGTTTTGTAATCTTCATACAAGATGAGGGTTTAGAGTGGGATGTTGAGAATGTCTGCAAGGCTGAAAAACAATGAGCTCAATTTCTGACCTGTTGCCTTTGAGATGTTAAGGGTCAGAGCTTTGGTGACCAGCTAGTAATTATAGATAGGATCACAATTTGAGGTCAAAACTTCTCCATATATTTTTGAAGAACCTGTGTAAGCATAATTTAGTGTATGGTGAATACTGAGGGAGAATTGCTGAGAGCCAAGTTTTGAACCTTTGGAGCTGCTGCCAGCCAAGGGGGTGGAGGCAGACAAAAAGAGTAGTCAGCAAATGAGACAAAGAGGCTGTAGAAGAACACAGAGAACACCCAGGGAAACCATGCGAGGAGAGAATTTCAACAGTGCTAACTGAAGCATAGAGGTCAAGGGGATTGAAGGCTTCAGAAAAGTCTATGGCATTTGTGAAGGGAAAGGCCCTTGGAGACTTAGACAAGTTTGTTTCTAGTGAATTCCCAGTGCAAATGTGTATGGGGATTTTCAGGGTATTCTGCATGACCAGGCTATTAATGTTTAATAAATAAATCCCTTCTGTAATTGCTTTATCACATATGACTGGACATCTAGGTCTTCAGGATTTCAAGGGAAATTGTGAGGTCACCTCAGGAAGAAACTGGCGTTAGATTTCTCCTAGTATGCAAATAAATCAGGTGATTTGGTATAACATGTAGGAGAGGAGCTGAACTCTTTGGTTCATTTGGCTCTGTGGAAAATCTTTGGGAAAAACATAGACTCCAGGAAACAATTAAAAGCCTTCTCAGTGACCATGCTATTTGGTGTAGGCTAAAGGACCAGATAGGTATGCTTGCTGATGCTACAGTGCTGCATGTTGAATTGTAGAAAAGGAAGTGAGTCAGGTTAAAGTTTACTGAAATAAGTAGCATTAATTTATATGCAAATAGAAGCTCCAAATAAAATTTGGTCAAACTTGAATCCAGCCTCTAATTTTTATGATCTACAATTAAATTTATGCCAAAAGAACATCAGGCTAGCTGAGTGTGTTGAGAAGTGTTAGGTTAAACAGTGAAAATTCAGAGTTTATAGCTAATAAGGTTCTGTCTCATAACTCAAGGAGAGATGTATTATACGCATGTGCAATACACACACACACACACACAATTCACCTCCTTTTTCTACTAATTAGTGGTATTCTCAATGACACAACCTGAAAGTATGATGCTTACATGACCTAACATAACTGCATAAGTATTTTTGGTGAGCACACGTGATTTTAGATTGCCATGTCATGGAAGACTAGATGAGAAGGAATGAAGGCAAAGGCTGGATTAAAAACACTATCTAAATCTCATATTCGGTATGGCCCGATGGTGCTTGTTCAGAACCACGTATGGGCTAAAGCTGCTGAGGCTGCACCTTTTATACTCTCACAGACTTGTTTCATCTGCAGCACACCGTGAGTGGCCTCTATCATTTCTCTGATGCAAAGCCTAATTTTCCATTTCTTTGTAAATGTTACATTAGACACATCAACTTTAGACTGTGTTTATCTTGGGATTGCATAGGTTTAAAATTTTCCTGGTTACCTCTTCAAGTTCATACTTGACTAGTTAGTTCAAAAGTGGGCTGCTTCTTGAGCTTTCTCAGATGCTGCTGGACAGTTAAGTCTATATATTGCATTGAACCAATACTTTGCAAAAGGTCTAAAATTAACCTCAGTCTTATTTAATTTTATCCTATCTTATGAGCAGAAATATTCAAGGTAATATACTTACTACATAAACTAAAGTAACACAAGTAAGTTATAAATTGGTTAGGCAAATGGGAGAGAAACAAGAGACTTTAAAAGAGTAATGAAAAAACAATGATGGAGTAACTGTGATCTCAAGGTGTGTGTGTGTGTGTGTGTGTGTGTGTGTGTGTGTGTGTGTGTGTGTGAGAGAGAGAGAGAGAGAGAGAGAGAGAGAGATAATTTTCTATCTGATATGACAACATATAGAACTTACCTAATTCATAGAGACAGTGACTTAGAAACAGTCATTTACTTAGGAGAACACATATGTTACCAACATAAATCCAGAATGTAATATAGAAGATTTTATGTGTAATAAATGATGTCTTTAACAATGTCTTGCTGGACACCAGTCAAGTTCCCTAACAACTGAGCAGACTTTTTAAGTCCATCGTCTGACAGAGTCACATGAAGAATCCCTTCTGCAAAGTAAGTTTAATGGTGGATCTTCAGGGTCCATTAGGTAGTTCATTGGGGTGACTTCTTTTTCCATCTCAGTGTTTTGAATGTCTGAGACAGATACTGCTGATTGTGTACACCTGTCATTCAGTCTTGTTGAAAAGATTCATTTAGTAAGCTGCCCTCTTACTGATGATGGTCAGTAGGAAGGGTACACTGCTGGAACATCACTGGAAGCTGAGGTAATTGTTACACAATCAATTATTACAGCACATGATAAAGAGATTCCAAGGAAAAAAGTGAGGCTTATTATTTATACAGTGGACACAAGGGAAATTTAACTTGTAAAAGATCCCCAGAAGGAGTTTTCATGCCAAACCTTTCTTAAACCAGAAGTACATTATATCTTTCTGAAAGAAAGGAAATGGAACAAACAAAAAAATAGGGAAAATGAATGGTAATATTTCCTTGAAGTTCTAGGAGAAGCTGGCATCCTTCGCTAGTAAGGTTCTTTCTGCAGAGCTGATGGGTTGCTGTGGGTTAGATTCCCACTGACAGGTGTGGGATTCATCTGTGCAGAATTGCTTGTTCATTGTATTTCCTTTGGCATGAGATCCAGGCTGTTGGAGACATTGTTAAACTCATCACATTAGATCATGGGTTGATGTTAGTTCACGTTTGGCTGTTTTTTGAATTGGTTCAGACCTGGCTAGGGGAAGAATATATGTCTGCAACTGGACCTGAAAGAGAGAAAACATATTTGAAATATTTTTATGGTGGTGAGGTGGTTAGTGATGCTTCTTTTATTGTGAGCTAGCAAGTGTATCTGTTTGAGAACATTCTTGACTATATGATGAATCAAAGGCTCAGCGGCTTTGTTTAAGAAAGGCACATGAAACTGCTGTATTTTCCATTTATTATAGAAAATGCCTGTGCCATTGATTTGCAGATGTAAAGACAGGGGTTGCCCCTTACTGAACTGGCAGGCTTGCTGCTTGGAAAATAGTTGGCTTTCCAGATGCAGACACCCACAGCCAAGCACTTGGCTGAACTCTCGAAGTTCAGTTGAAGAGAGGGAGGAGGGACTAGAAGAGCAAGGGGGTAGGGGTCAAGTGCATAATGGAGAAAACCACAGAGACAGCTGACCAAAGCTAATGGGAGCTCACAGACACCTGACTGACAGCTGGAGAGCCTGCATGGGACTGTTGGCGGCCCTCTGAATGAGGGTGATTCTTGTGTGTAGATGTATCTGTTAGTGGATACCCTGGCGAAGGGACCAAAAATTATCCTTGGTACATGAACTGGCTTACTAGAGCCCACTCCCTATGATGGGATACCTTACTCAGCTTTGATACAGGGAATAGGGGCTTGGTCCTGCCTCTTCTTGGGATGCTAGCATGTGTTGACTACTCACGGGAGGCCTTACCCTTCTTGAGGAGTTGATAGGGAGTAGGGTGGGAGAGAAGTGGTGGGGAGGGAGAAAGAGATGGAGGGGGAACAGTGGATGGTATATAAGAGGGAAAAATAAACTTCTTAAAAAAGAAAATAGCAAAAAAGAAAAGAAAATAGTTGACTTCCTCCTGCCCCAGAAAGGTAAATAACAAGTAGTACCCAAAAAATGTTTATAAATATTACATTAATATATTTAATTTAAAATATGACAAGTTGCAAGTTTTAAAAGTCTTTTTGCCTCTGTCAGAATTCAGTTTTATTTCATTAGATAGGCTATTTACAGTTTATTCCTTTTCTGAATCTGTTCGGATATCTTTCTGTAGTTTGAAACTTTTAGATTTGATGAAGGACTTAGGCATATTTGTTCAGATCATAAGCACTTAGCTGGAATAGATTGAGGGAAATGATTTCACTGGTGGGAGCAGTGAGCATGCTCATGTCTCTATAGACTGGTGATAAAGGAGCAAGGATTAGAAGCATCAGTGTGGTAACAGTGGAATTTGGAGTTGCATGATTAGAATTGGAAACTTGGAACCACACTTCTCTACAGTGAAGTGAATGATTTTTTTTTCCCTTGGTCCAAGAAACCAGGATAGATCACAGAGCTGCAAGTCTTAGGTGTTTGCTTAGTGATCACTGGATTGACTTGCTGTTTGCTTTTGGAAACACACATCATTCTTAAAACCTTCCTGAGAGATTTTTTTAGGGGGCTCAAGTTGAATTTTCCTAAGAGAAGAGGTAGTCATAAAACTGAAATATTGCTTCCCATAATTCTTCAAAATTGATGAAGCTATTTGCTGATCCTCCTTGCTTCCCACTCGAGGGAGCTTTGGTGAGGTCACTTATTTTAGGTGGAAGTATGCTCATCCATCAGAATGTCTGCTTAGCTTCTGTTCCTATAGCATTGAGTCATTCGGTGGTAGTTTTCAGGTTTCTTTGATGTCTCCATGTGAACCAAATCTTTTTTTTTTTTTTTTGTTCATTTCTTTATCTCATACAAATAAAATCTTAATGTGTTTTCATTTCCAGAGTTCAAACCATGTGAGCAAAAACCAGTATAATCAAGCATAAATAAATGTTGGAGACTGGAAACCTCCCTTCTTCACCTCTTTTCCTCAATCCCACTGTAGCTACCCTCTGTGACTTTCTCTGTGTGCTCACCTGCATGACAGTGTACATGTAGAGAGATTTATGTTTTGCAGTAGAGGTAATTAGGAACAGATAAGTCTCATAAATAATGATCGATCAGTCAACTGTGAGCTTGAAATTCCAATTGTGTTACCTTTGAGAGTCATATAGAATGTTGGTTTTAAACAATGTAAGGAAGATGGTAATGTTCTGGTTCTTCAGGGTTATTCTTACTCAGAGTTGTATGTATTCTCTGTTTGGGGGTCATTAAGTATGATTGGTCATATTACACTAAATGCCTTAAGTGTTATAAAGTGATTGTGAGAGTCTAGTTTGATTTCACTGTTATAAGTGATATCTCATATTTTCTTTATTTTTTGATATGTGTTTGGCATTTTTTCCGAGTTTATCATAAACAATTTTGTATCATTTTATGTTGAAAACTGGAACAAGAAAGAATTATGTCCTTGCATCTCTGCTGTTTCACAGATCACAGTTTCTCTTACTGACTGATGATAAAGAACAGTGGAGAGAATAAGAAATTACCCTTCTTGTTTTCTTCATCTGATTTGAAAGTATTACTTTTTATTTTTATTAAGGTAAAAATCCCTTAATCATTTACTAGAGATAAAGACAGGTTCTTGCAGAGTATAGATTGTTTGCAGGATTGAGAAGGGTTGGAAATAGGTCTTGGCACCTGTGAGTGGCCACACTCAGAGCCAGTCAGCCCAAGTGGCTCAGCTTAGTTGCACTCAGAGACAACAGGCATTCTGAGATTTCCCATGTATTGGGAGGGGGCCCAAGACAAAGAAGGCCTTGTAAAAGCCAGCCAGAGGCTTGGCCATGGGACAGAGTCCTTGAATCTGTATTAACTGTGCCCTGCCCAGGGCCTCGCTGGTATAGCTCTTGTGCTGGGAGCTATCAGCATCAGGAAAGGACTTTGCTTCTCTTGATGTATACTCCATGTTTTCCTGTTTATTGACTTCATTATTATTCTAGAATACTGTGCTGCTCATAAAATCCATGTATCCTTCCTGGGAAAAGGTATATCCCACATGTCATGTCTTCTTTTAGCACATGGTTATCCTTGTAGAAGGTTATTACTTACCTTCACAGCTCTATTTCTCGTTTTATTTATAAATATAAGCATATTATAAGCATATATTCACACATACATGCACATGCAAACGTATTTTGGCAAAAAATAATGAGTTGGGGCCAACACAAGACTATATAAGCATAAAACTGTAGTATTTACAACCAGAAGACCTTGGGTCAACTTCTGCTTCTGCCACTTATTGCTTCTGTGTTTCCATTTTTATTCTCTTTGATGGTGGGCTTTGTGAGCCTCGTATGTGGCCACACATTTAAATGTATTTTGTGATGTATAAATAACCATATACATGTTCATTATTGTCAGTGTTGGAAACATACTCTTCGCTGGGTAATAAACTATTGGTGTGATACAGGGCTTGACTCAGACCAAGCATGTGCTTCTCTGGTCATCAATAGCATTTTATATGACAGCTACTGCTATGTGAGGAAACTAACAAGTGCTGGTTTGATTCTCATGATCTGCAAGAGCCACTGGGTAGTCAAAGAGGTGGCAGGGAACAGAAATCAAGAAAAGCCTTGATGTATACATCTGGTTGGAAGGCTACGTTTCGAAGGAGTGGGCTTGATTCTTCATAGTCTTTTATGATTTCTATCAACATATAAGTACTTGCAATTTAACAACTTGGTCATAACAATTTTGTGTGACCAAATACACAAATAGGGCCAGATGTGGATTACATACAAACTTTTTGGAATAAATTATGTGGCTTTTGGGTAAAGGTGAAAAGTAGAGAGTGTAAGAGAGGGCATTTTCTAAGAGATTTTGATACCTTAAGAAATGTTTGTTCTCAGCTGAATGTTAGAGTCATCTTTATTCTAGAAGTATCAATAGGCTATATTATAGGCAAGCTTCATCTTCCCTGATTTGTGTAAATTAAATTTGTTTATGGGTTGATACCTAGTTTTCATCTATCCAGCATCACAAGTCAGTGCCTGACTTCATCTCAGTTTTTGTCTTTAGCTTTGTGTTTGCTTCTTCTTAAACTGGAAATTCCTTTACCCTTTAAAGTGTCTTCTGTCATTTAACACATGGGAAACAGTAGCATATTTTATTATGTGTATTTTCACAGCATATTTTTGAAGCAAGACATTTCATGCTTCTAGCTATCCATCAAGTGAGCATTATTTTTTTTTTTTAATGTTGTTGAATTAGCTGATTTAAGAATTCTTTTTTTAGTTTTGCTATCCATAGGGCAAAGTGTTGGAGAAGGACATAGGACCTCAGGCAGCTGGCTTTGACCAGCCTCCCTGTTGTCTAGGACATAGGAAATCAGGCACAGGAGACAGGTGCAAAGAAATGAGTAGCACCTAGTGTGAAGTCTGACACAGTCCCAGTTTTGCCTTCTATATTTGGTCCTTGTGTTGTATTGAAGGTGATATTGCTCAGCAAGATGTTGCTATTTTATTTCTGCTTTAAGGCAGAATGTTGGTGACGGCTATAGGAATGTGAAGGAAGCATAGAAAAGAACTGGTGCTGTGTTTGGGATTTGGAAATAGTAGTAAGTTTTTTATCCTTACAAAAGAAAGACTTAAAAAATTGAGAAATGTTATATTGTGTGGATGTGTGTGTGAGTGTGTGTATGTGTGTGAGTGTGTATGTGAGTGTGTGTGTATGTGTGTGTATGTGTTTGAGTGTGTATGTGTGTAGGTGTATGTGTGTGAGTGTGTGTGTGCGCATGCATGCCATAGAATGTATGTTAAGGTCTGAGGACAACTTGCAGGACTTGGTTCTGTCCTTCCACCATGTGGGTTCTGGGGGTTGAACTCAGGTTGAAGCAGCAAACTGCTTTATCTGCTGAGCTATTTCATGGGGTAAAAGGTATACTTAAAAGCTTTGGAAACAACCAGCTGAAATTGATGAAGCATGTTGAAGTGTTAGAAAGATTAGTGTACTGAGGAGAAGGAGGAGGATTTTTATTTTTAATCTTGACAGAACCCGGAGGAATCCTTTGAGGTCTCAAGCTTTTTTCTTGTTCACAATGATATTTCTGAATTATTTTCCAATGTCTTTCCCAGTTCTAAAATTTGGCGGCTCTGTTTTTTGTTTGATTACAATGGTATTATCTCTGTTCTATCGCATGCATGTGTAGGAAACAGATACTCATTAGTGAACATGATTTTTAAAAATACGAGACAGTGGACTTTATTGCAAAAAGAATTCCGGGAAATGAGTCTGTGAGCCTTGAGCCTCATGGGTTGCTTTGCACTCACTCTTCCTGTGGCACACTGTCTTCTTGAACTCCTGAGTATTTTGCCACCTCCTGCACCCTGAAGTTTTGGGAGGCGCACACTAGATCTCGAGTGTTGTATAGTTATTGTGCCTAAACGACCCTGCGAACATTTAGGTCAGACTCAGCACATGGCTGGAGTAAATATGTAAAGGAACCACAGAAATGAAGATAGCAAGTATGCACACTGGTTGTGACAGTTACCAGGTCTTCCTCCTGTAGCAGGAGAAGTGGGTGGGCTCTTCCCTATTTTGAGACAGAATACACAGATTTTGGTGGTGACCTTGTGAGGGGACTGTTTCTCTGTTGATGTATAACCCATAGATAACACTAATGCTGGAAATCAAGAACCGTATAGGAGAAGATGATGTTATGTTAGGTCCAAATAGGGTATTTGAAAAAATAGAAACTTACATTCCATTCAAGCATAGAGTTTTAGTAAATGGATTTTAGACAGATTGTTTCTTCAAGCTCCATGTTTCCTGAAACTTTGCCACTCTTTGTAGTAATCATTTTTTGATGTTTGCAATGCATCATATAATAAATGGCGCTTACCATCTGTCATAAATGGAAAGTATAAAAACCAGACTAGGTCATTCTTTTCTCTCTCTAGTAATTTCCACCAGACGTAATTTTCTTCCACTCTCTTTTTTCCTGTGAGTGTTGTAGTGATATGCAGTCACATAGCTCATGCAGGAAGGGGACATTACAGATATGAGTCCCAGGGTTCAGAAGAAGGGAGGGAGACAGAGAATGTAATAGCTGAGGGAGGTCAGTTATTCACATCCTGCTTCTCTTGTGTGAAGAAAAGCCAATTGGTTGTTAACAGAAACTTCAGTCCAGATGGAATTTGCACAGTTGTAAGGTTCATGTCACAAGACTGAGGTATATCCACTAGGGTTTGTTATGCATCCTTGCTGCCTTGTTAGAATGTTTGCAGAGTGCTTTTCTTCTCTATTTTTTTTTTAAAATTCATTTATTTTATATCCCAGCTGCAGTTTTCCCTCCCTTCTCTCTTCCTAGGCCCTCCCCTAACCTCAACTTTCCTCTCTTTTCTTCCCCCAACCTCCTTCTCCATTTCTTCTGTTCAGGAAAGGGCAGGTCTCATGGATATCAACAACACATGGCATATCAAGTTGCAGTAAAACTGAGCACCTCCTCATGTATTAAGGTGGGCAAGGTAACCCAGTATCAGGGGTAGGGCTCCAAAAGACAGCAAGAGTCAGAGACAGCCCCTGCTCCCACTGTTAGGAGACCTCCAAGAAGACCAAGATGTACACTATAACATATATGTAGAGGGCCTAGGTCAGTCCCATACAGGCTCCCTGGCAGAGTTCATTTGCAGAGTGTTTTCCTTTAATGCATTTTGTGTCTTTCAGCCTGTATCCCTTGGACCACCTCTTGGAAAGTAGCTTTTTTAATATGCCTGAATAAAATGTAGTTTGATGTCATCCCATTTCACTTTTAAAAAATTGTTGTTTTTTAATTTTATTTATTTTTGTGTAATTGTGTGTGTGCATGTGTGTGTGTGTGTGTGTGTGTGTGTGTGTGTGTGTGTGTGTGTGTGCAGGTGCATGCATGTGTCTCTGCACCTGTGTGTGCAAGTACATATGCTTGTGGAGGTCAGAGGACGACGTTTGGGATTCAGTTCTCTCCTTCTATTTTGGATTCTAGGGATGGAAGAACTCAGATCATCAGGCTGTAGAGCAAACACATCTACCCTCTGGACTCTTTCACTGCTTCTTGTTTCATTCCTCTTAATAGGAGAAAGGATGAAGTAGGTAGCTGTAGTTTAGTATTGTAATCCTGGATTGGAATCATAGGATTGTGATTCTATCAACAGAATCACAGCTAGAACCTTACAGGTGAATGAAAATTTTAAATGCCCACCACACTACCTTTGCTCTTTCCTTCATTTGTATATTTGGTACCTACTAGACAAAATATGCATCAACATGCTCCTGCATTGCAAGCATTCCAGATTTTTACAGATTCAGTTCCATCAACATCTTTTTAGGTACTGTTAAATTGTTGAGTCTGTCCTGGATCCATTTCTCTATTTCCTAATTCAACCCCATGGCAAATGTTTGAGAAATCTGTTTTATTTCTCTTCCATCAATGACTAAATTTTGCCTTGATTTATAGAGCTAGTATACCAACTTGAATCTTAAGTTAGTTCTTTACATCTTTCCTCCAGATAAGGACTCTTTACAATTGGAAATTGTGTTAGCCAGGGGACAAAACTCACAGTGTGTGTGTGTGTGTGTGTGTGTGTGTGTGTGTGTTGTATAAAGATTCTGGCCTGGTCTTTCCAGCCTACCCCTGAGGTTCAGACCCACTTGCAGCCCCACTGCCGCTTAGCCCCAAATAATCAAACAAAACCTTATATAAATTGCATGCTGATCAGCTTATGTCTCAGGTATATTACTTGCTAACTCTTACTCTTAAACTAACCTATGATTAGCCAAGTGCCTTGGAACCTTTTCTCAGTGTAGCATCTGGTCTTCTTTCCTCTGTGTCTGCTGGTGTCTCTGCCCTGCTCTTCTTCTTCCCAGAGTTTTCTTAGTCTGGTAGCCTCACCCACACTTCCTGTTTGCCTTCTGGCCAGTCAGTATTTTATTAAGCCAGTAGGAGGGACAAATATTTACATTATGCCAGAATATAATCATCCCACAGGGTGTGTATGTGTGTGTGTGTGTGTGATAAAAATTGTGGTGACTGAGGAGCCCCCATTTCCTACTGTATACAGTTCACAGTAGAGATTAGGAAGTCAATGGTCTGATTTAGCCTGAGAATCCAGGAATGGTGATAAGGATGATGCATGCTCTGTACTTGAACTGAAAGGCCCAAAACCAGGAGTGCTGAAAGTTAGGTGCAGGAAAAGATGAATGCTGTAGCTTGAATAGAGAGAAAATTCACCTTTAACTAATCTTTTTCTTCTATTTGGCACCTTAATGGGTTGGGTGTTGGTTGGGTAACTTTACTGTTTTCTTATTTAAATACTAATTTCTTCTGGAAAAATCTTCAAAGGCATACCCTAAAATAATGTTTTATCAATGCTCTAGATATCCATTAATTAGAACAGAGAAAAATTCGCCAACCTTGAATGCTTAGAAAATGCTTAGTATGCAAGCACTGTACTGAAATTCAGGTGCTCGGGAAAGGCACAGTGGCAGTTCCCATCATGCAGACAACCATCTAGGGAGAAAGGGCAGACTCAGACAGCCTGAACTAAAGTGTGGTGTGAACAGTGAAATCATAGTGATCTGGGCTAGGGAAAGATTTATGAAGGAGCTGACAACTGAATTAAGCAAGGAGATGGAAAGAGACATTGAGCCATTTGTCTTTGTGTTGTTTATTTCCCAAAGTCCTGGGAGCTATGTCTAGCTCACAGTAGGCTCTCTGCTGTGAATTAGATGAGCATTTAAAAGCATGAACCATTCCTTCCCATGCTTTTACTGTTGCTCCTCTGCCTCTTTCAGGTGTTAGTGTCGGTCACTAGGGAGGTAAGGACAGAGGCTCCCAGACTGCCTGGCTTTAGTTGGTGGCTTTGTCACTCACTGGCTGTTTGACCTTATGAAGGTTCCTTAGCGGTTCCATCTGTGCCTCAGTTTCCTTAGCAGTAATGTGGAATAACAATGGCACCTGACATTATCAAATGCCCCCAAAAAAATTGCAGAGAACATGTAATGGATCTAAATATAACTATCTATAACTTATAGATAGTAATGATTTTTATTTAGATGCTATGGTGTCCCTAGGCCTTTATCAGTAATGCTGATACTCACTGTTACCTGCAAAAATAGATTTTTTTCTGTATATATTCTGAATATCTGTGGCAACAAGGAAGATGCTTTTTAGAGGTAGCATGTTGCTTACCATGGCCTACTCTTGACCCTGGACAATGCCACAAGGAGTTTTGGCATGCTACTTGGCAGCTCCTTTACCTTTTAAAATAACCTCCAGATCCTGATTTCCCTTCCTCCTTTATTAATAGTTAACAAGGCATTTCATACACAGCAGGAAAGACAAGCAAGCCTGAAGACTTGAGAAAATGGCATGTGAATTAGTTGTAAACTCTTTTAGTAAACATTAAATGAGTGACAATTACTTAGTGATTGCTTACATTTCATTAAAATATTTAAGAGAAAAATGTGTTCTTAGTTCTGTTGTACTCGTAAGGAACTTGTTAGAGAGACTTCAGTTGAGGGTTTTCTAGTCTAGTTTAGTTTGTGACTTCACCTACAAACTAAATTTTCTTTGTGAAAATACTGACTTGACCATCTTCCCTTTGAGGATCAGAAACTTGAAAATCTGCATTTTTATTTATTTCTGGCAAAATCAGATCATTAGGTTAGGCTAGGTAATATTGCAGGGGAGTTATTTGGATAATTGCTTGCTTTATATGTCACCTTGTCTGGAGAATGTACTTAAAGCTACTTTGGTCTGTAACTGAGGGTGAGTAGCAGTGAATGTTGGATGACAGTAGCTGAGAACATAGGACTCACTGGATTGCTTTTCCAGGCCCCTCCCAGGAGCAACATCACCACTGATTGGGATGTGACAAGAAATACTAGATTTAGGTTTGCTCCAAGTTAGCTTCACCTGTCTGGGTAGATGAGGACACCTGTGGAAGCATTCTTACCAGATGTCTGATACATAGAAGGACATATCTCTGATAGAATTGCAAAAGAATGCTAAGAATGCATCAGAAGCAAAAGAGCAGTGGGAGGAAGCAGCAATGCTGTCAACATGTGTGCAGCTGGGAAAACAGATGCTTAGATGCAAAGAACAGCCAGTGTGAGAAGGTGTATGTAGTACTGACCAGAGCTTTACAGGTGCATTCCTTATGGAAGGTACCTCTGAGTATCTTGTCCTTCATGTCAAATGGGGTACTGTCCTAGACAAATTTCTAAAATACACATTTTTTAGATTTAATTAATGTTTTCGGGTGGTATACAAAGCAATAGGTTTTTTAATAATTTCATACAGATGTGCCATTGTACTTTGTTTATATTCCTCTATCACCTTCTTTTATTCCTTTTCTCCACTCTCTAATTCTTTTCCTTTTCCCAACTATACTCACTTCTGCTTATATGTAATATATTTCTATATCATCTGTCTATCTGTCCATTCATCATCTATGTATATATATATATCCATTCATCCATCATCTATATCTGTCTGTCTATCCATCTAACTGATATAATCTATCTGTGACCTATTTATTATCTATCCATCCATCATAATCTATCATCTATCCATTTATCATCTATGTATATATCTACCTATCTATTTATAATCTATTTATCATCTATCCATCCATCATCTATGTATGTATGCATTTATCGATCATCTATTTATATGTCTTTGTAGATATACTAGACAAGAGAAAACATGTACCTATTTTTTTCTTCCTGTGTGAAACCCTCAACCCTTCCTTATTGGTAGTACAGGATACATTATAAATGCTATATTAAAGTATCTGGAGCCATTCACAACTTACCCCAGAAAATACCCATAGTCTCCTATCCTTTTTTTTTTTTTTAATGTATTTTTATGCTCTGTGCTCCAGTGTATTGAAGCCCACACATGTAGCCTTCCCAAGTGCTTCCCAATTTATTTTTGAGTAAAATAAATCTGGCAACATTATTATGTATTAGGGGTAGTACATAGGGAAATAGCACATAATGAGTATTTAGTATATATTATATTATTAGATAAGTAAGTATATTAAAACACAGTTGTGCTAGATTTGGGCATGTAGGCTCTTCTTTTCTGAAACAAGGTTCTTGAGGCCAGAGCATTTTAGTAAGTACACAATTTTTGCACATAGTAGATAGTCACTAAGAATCTGTAAATCAACCTACTAGGCCCATAGTCATCTCTTACTCATCCGTGGAACTGAAGGGACATTGGATAAGCCAAATGTATTAAATAATAATATGTTTGATTTTCTTGGAATTTATAAAATTATCAAGCCAAACAATGACTATCTTGAGAGACTGGAAATTTGGCTGGCTTTTCTAGGTTCCTCCCTTTCCCACAGAATTCTTTGTTTTTTCCTCTTTTCTGGGTTCATTGGTGTACTGAGTCTAAGACCCAGGCAAAAAGCACTGACTTAGGCAGAGCTGATTTATCCAAGATTACTATCCTAATAATTCAGACCTCACCTAGGTTGAGAAGGCAATGAACTATTTTGAACTGGAAAAGTACTTTGGTTTGGGTTGTGTTTCCAAGCAAAGCAGAAATGTGGAAAGGAGATATTGAATAATCATTACCCTGATTATGACAAGAAACTGAAAGGAATGTGTGAGACAGTAACAGGAACCTGGACTGGGGTGCAGCCATTGTGAATCCATGGTGTAGATACCAGGGCTAACCTTCTCCAATAAAGGGGGCAGCCTGCCTTTGCAGATATGGTTCCAGCCGCTCCTGGGATGGGGCATTTGACAGACAAACCTGAAGAATCCCTTTCATATGGATATTCAGAAAGACATCTTTTTACAAGAAATGTAGAACTCTTTACTTCATTTGAAAAATCCATGAGTCTTCAAAAAGTCCAAGTACAGAGATTTACAGAGATTATTTTGAGATTAGGTGAATGCCAGAGTTATCTGAATATTACATAATACACATAGCAAACTAAAGGTATGATTTGTACCCTGCCAAATTCAGCAACTGTGGCATAAGTGTTGTCAATTGAAAATACTCGTTTACGGGGACTGGAGAGATGGCTCAGCGGTTAAGAGCACTGTCTGCTCTTCCAGAGAACCAGGGTTCGATTCCCAGCACCCATATGGCAGCTAACAACTGTCTGTAGTTCCAGTTCCAGGCAAACACCAAGGCAAATAAATAAATAAAGTTAAAAAAAAAAAAAAAGAAAATACTCGTTTACTGTGGAAGCCCTCTGATGCCTTGCTTTCAGATTTCATTGCTTAACCAGACAGTAGTCTTTTCCCACTTTCTGTGTGTGAAGGACAGTTGAGTCACCAGTTAGGACCCAGAGCTGCAGAGAAAGAGGCCTTTAAGAACAACTTAAACCAGGCATTTCTGTATTTACCAGTTGGAGGTGGCATTCTGCTAGTAATTCCAAACCATTTAAAAAACAAAAGTTACGGCCATTAAGTTTTGAAGCCGCAAAAGCATGAATCAACATTATAGTCTCGTCTGTATCTCGGTAGGAGCTGCTTTCAGCCCAACTGCGGCAGCAAAACAAACGTTTGCAGATGTTTTCACAGAATGTCATCTGAGGGCTTCAGTTTATTAGCTCACTGCCTTCCTTTTGAAATGGAGCGGCAACATTTGAAGTCGACAAGAAAATGCTCCTTCCAAATACTCTGGACTTTAGTAAATGACTTCATTTGCAGGCATTTGTAATGTAGAAGTGCAAATGACAGGAATGGAGTACGTTGCTGAGAGAGATGTCTTTATACATGTGTTGGACATGGCTTTACCAAGATAGAAATGGAGGAAATGGGTTCATATAACAGAATGGTTAGCTAATTACCTTGGTGTCAATGCCCATTTTAAAACACAAGCCCCTTTTTTTTTTTCAGGATTTCTTTATTATTATTTTCATTTTACATACCGACCGCAGTTCCCCCTCCCTTTCCTCCTCCCACTCACCCCTCAGCTTCTCCCTCCCCCTCCCCATCTTTCCTCAGATATAGGGAGTCAACAAAGTCTGGCATATCAGGTAGAGTCAGGACCATCATGACCTCACTGTATCAAGGCTGAGCAAGGTAATCCACTCTAGGGAACAGGCTTCAAGAACCCATCTTAGGAACTAGAGATAAATCCCTTGTACCACTGCCTGAGGCCCCGAAAACTGCCCCACCCATCCAACCAACCTCTGGGGCTTCCTGAGACACAGACTCTGGAGAGCCCCATCACAAGAGGTGACTTTCCTTCTTTCCAGCTGACCACCAGGACAACCACCTGGTCAGGGTAACAGGGCGCAAACTGTGCCCCCTAAACTCATTGCAACTGCAGCTACAGGTAAGTAAGCAAGCAGGACCCTGCAGGCAAGCCTATCACCCTATTGCCTTTTGTTTTTTTAAAGTTCTCTAGATCACACTGTAAAGTAGTGCCCTCTAGAGTGAGCCTGGGAAGCCCCCTTTTAGCCTCCCAAAGGCTGGGTTGTATGTGTGTGCCTCTGTGCCTCTACCCGGGCTCAGTAGATCTTTTTTTTTTTTTTTTTTTTTTTTTTTTTTTTTTTTTTTTTTTTTTTTTTTTTTTTTTTTTTTTTTTTTTTTTTTTTTTTTTTTTTTTTTTTTTTTTTTTTTTAACTACCCAATGGGTATTTTCTAAATACCCTTTGCTGAAGATTAGACATATGTAGCCAACCCTGGAAGGTTAGTGTATTACCCAGTATTCCATGGGTGAATGTCCTTTCTGTATCTTTTGAAAGTTGATTGATGCATCTGGAGAAAATTTTTTTGCAGATCAGTAACAATCATTTTCTGCCCAACTCCTCTTTGTGTGTATGGTGTGTTTTGTGTCTTTTATCTGATGGTTAAACAGATTTTTAACCCTCAAAGTTAAATCTGACAAGTTTATAGGCTTAGTTATTTGAGCTCTGGAATGAATTTAGACAGCTTCTCAGCCTATTTAAAGTCAGAGGAAAGTAAATTAAGGACACTAGAATGGATGGCTTGTTGAAAAGTTAAGGGATAATGGCTCAATTCCAGACAGTGCCAAAAGAGCTTAGCACTCATTAGAAGGCAATTGTAACATGTCTTTGGGTACTTTAAAGAGAAAGAAAAAGTGTTATTAAGATTTCTAGCATGTCTCAGTTTTGAAGAGTTCAAGCTAATGGCAATGTTAGTTTTTAAGACATGAAACATGGACTTTTGAAGAGTTTTCTGTGTTCACAAACCCTTTAGGAACAGAAAGGAAAAGATGCAGTGCAAACCATGGAGAGTGTGAGCTTTGTCCCCACAGAACCTTTGCCTGTGCCTCCAAGTCTTTTGTGTTAAGTGACTCAGGTGGCACATGTCAGGGCATTCCTTGAACACACGAGAGTATAGAGGGCATGTGCCTGGGACCGTTCTGATGATCAATGGAGATAAGGTCACAGGTATTATTTACTAACAGATATTTTTATTACATGATTTTTTTTAGTTAAATACCCCTACCAACACAAATATTGTAGTTTAAACTGGTTGAACATACCCCCCCCCAAAAAAAAGGCCAACTTAATTTTCTCTGTAGTGAACCTGCATTTATAACTGCCCTTTGGAGAGGCTTTTAAGTAGTGAAAGATTGACAAAAGCCTAAAGTCTATGAAAGTGAAAAATAGAAGTATAAATTTTGTAAGAAAAATACTTCAGTGGGTATGCAGCTCGTTCAGTCCACTCACCTAAGAGTAAGTATATAATGAGTTATTGTTTTCCAAATCTTAGATTGAGAAACTCATGGCTGAAATGAGCTGGATTTAGGCAAGAACAGTTTTTCTTTCTTTCATTTTTGACTTCGCTTAGAGTATACTGATTTCATAGGTAAATTAAATTGTTATCCATGGTCAGATAGGAAAGACAGATGATTTTGAATAGAACTTATTACCAAGTTTTTTCTTTTTTTTCTTACATAACAGTGTAGATTCACTTCACTCACTTTGAGAGTGCTTAGTTATTCTCACCATGTATATCTTTTCTCGGTGGATCCTGGTGTGTCCTCTGCCCTGATGCTTCCATTGTTAATCTAGTACTTCATTCTTCACATGATGCTTCTTAAATGCTGACCTAGTTGGTTATATGGCAGGTGTAAGTCTTTAGTAAAATCACTTTACCTGCGGTTGATCTTTTTTTTTTTTTTTTTTTTTTTTTTTTTTTTTTTTTTTTTTTTTTTTTTTTTTTTTTTTTTTTTTTTTTTTTTTTTTTTTTTTTTTTTTTTTTTTTTTTTTTTTTTTTTTTTTTTTTTTTTTTTTTTTTTTTTTTTTTTTTTTTTTTTTTTTTTTTTTTTTTTTTTTTT
>PVIH01001468.1:0-184758 GCA_004025045.1 Sigmodon hispidus | reverse complement strand
AAAAATTATTCACTTTACAACTCCTTTTGTTAGCTGGTGTCTAAATACTGCTACTTAGAACTTACTATACACCTTTGACTAAATAACCAAGTAAATATATAGTAAAGATTGTTAAGGATTATTTCCTCCCCTCCACCCAAGCCCAGTGATACTCAAATTCAGTTTTGCCTTTGTATTGAAAATTAGTTGTTAATAATTTTCAAAGGAGAGATCCAAGTACAGAATGCATCAGTAGATTATTAGAGTCAGAAGTAGAAATTCTATAATTTTTTTTCACTCTGTTATTAATGACAAAAAGATGTAGAAACTGAGTTAGAGGGAAAAGAGATGATTTCCTCAGATAGATTTGGAACCAGGATCCATTGGATCCAGGTTTTCAATTTCAGATCTCATTACCCTTCCCATGGTCACTACTGACTTAGAGTTGTTTTGTCTCCTGACATAAAGGTCTTCTCCTGTCATAAAAGAACACTGCCCTCTCAGCTTATGGAGGACTCCATTCCCAGGGTGGTGAGAAGAAGACACAACAAACACTTTTTTGGTCCTTTGGACGACTTTAACCATGCTATCAATGAGATTTGGTCATTATTAGCTTTATTTCAGTGAAGCGACCACTCCCCCCATCCATCCTGCACCATAGGAGTAACCTTGTTCAGTTCATGTTCCTATGAACACAGTTCATGTTTACCTTAACACTGGAGATTTCACTTTCATTCACAGGCTTGAGGAGCTTTCACTGCCTTCGTAGGAGTTCCTGGGCTCACTGTGCTATTTACCATAAATAATTTATAACATTGTAATTTTATTCTCTGCCTACTTTTTCAGAAGCTTTTTCTTATCCCCCATAAAAGGGCAAATTTCAGCTGAATACTGTCTTTATAAAGTTCAGATGTCTTTTTATAAATGTAATTCTTGGAAGGATAAATCTAAGCTTTTGCATATCTTGAAGAACATCATAAATATATTTATGACAAATATATTTCTAAATAAAACTGATATTTGATGGATCTAAAGAAGGGATTGTCCTAGAAAAGGCAAAGGCAAACCAAGTTTTATGACTGACATTTAATTAATTGGACATCTTTTACCCAATTAAGGAGTAGCCATGCCTACCATATTACCATAAGCTTTAGAAGTCACTAAATACTGTCTCAGCAGGTTCATTCTGAACAGGAAACCGTTAATAATCTATCTTGTTTGAAGTGGCATGCATTTACCTCACTCTGATGAACTGAAGCTACCTCCAGATGACTTGCAGTGATATACACAGGCTTTTAAGGGAAGAAAGTGGGAACTGTTGGCATGTGAAGATATATTGTGTGGAAGGGAATGATTTTTTACTTTTGTCAATCTTACTCTGATATGCATTGTATGTAGCACACATGAATAGAAATTTAAATAAAGTCCTTAACGAACTTATGTGATCACACTGATCTATTTTCCATCTGCTTTAAGGGTATGGATAATTTAGAATAAAGTTTATTTCTATAACAACTGAAAAATCTGTACCCTAAAAATGCTTCTAAAAATGTTGCTGATCCCACTTATCTACTAATTATTTACAAATTATCTACTAAATATAAACTTAGAGAAGGTGCTTAATGAAATAGCATCAGAACCTGTGTTAGACTTGTGTCTTTCCTGTGCTCAGATTTTATAAATGGTCTCTAAATTCTGGCTTGGTTTTCTTGGTTGTCATCAGAAAGTCTTCTGGATAAATAAACTAGGTGTCTTAGTATGTTTTGTGTGATGATAGAGAATATAATACTATCGACTAGCTCATTTATAATGGACAGGAATTTATTGACTCACAGTTATGGAGGGTGAGAAGAGCAGTTTAAGATGCCCGTATCTGGTGTTGGCTTTTTGATGGAAGAGATCTCATGGCAGGAGGGAAAAAGGAGGCAAGTCTTTAGCATTGGATTTTTGCCATAACAGTATTGGTGGATACTTGAGGGCAGAGCTCTTAGAACCTTAATATTGTCTAAGATCATTTCTCCCAATATTTGTGCAATGGTACTTAAATTTAACATGAGCTTTGGAGGATGCAGGCATTCTAACTGTGCTATGAGGCAAATGAGCATTATACCAAAGCTCTAGATGAATAGTAGGAAGTGTTGGAGATCCTGTTGTATTTTTTTCCCTTTGCTGAGAATATAATTAACATCACAGAAGTTGAGAATCACTGCCACTAATTTTGGACCCTTGACTCAGAACAGAAATAAGGCAGATAAGAAGAAGAGTTTACTGTAGAATCTTACTGACATTTCTCTTATTACATTCAGAATTCTATCAAGAGCTATAGAACAGTGTTTTCTGTGAAGAATGTCACTTTTTTTAAAAAAGAAAAAGCAGTCATATACATACTTTTTATGTTTTCATCTCCATAACCTCCTTTAAATAAATATTTATGTATTAAAATATTTATTTACTTATTTTGTGTGTGCATGCGAGTGTGTATGTATGAGTGTGTGTGTGTGTGTGTGTGTGTGTGTGTGTGTGTGTGTATACACTCATGCACATGTATGGGAATTAGAAGACAACTTGTGGGAGTCAGTTCTGTCTTTCCACTATATAGTTTTAGGAGACTAAATTCGGGTGCTTGTCTTTTGTCAAGTGCCCTAACCTACTGAACCATTGCACTGGCACTTAAATAGATTGTTTTGAACCACATTTCTTAATGCTGCTATCCCAGGAAAGATGAGCAAGATTTTTGGCAACAAGGGTAGGATGGAAGTCATAAAGGTTCCTTAAGGCTTAGTGCCTTTTTGTGCTCATACATTTTCTAAGAGAGGCTGCAGGAAGGAGGTTGTCTTCTTTATACCCCCATAAGAAAAGGCATCTAATGGCAGCATTAGCAGGGTTGTTGTGACACTATTATTGGAGCTATAAATTTAGCTACTGAGGATAGAAAAGAGTTGCATTTGCGTGAGTCTGTAGAGCTTATTTTGGGAATCTTAAATATTTCCCAGTGTTGATGAGAATCAAATATGACTTTAGAAGCCCCAGGGTATACATTGTGCTGATAATTGTTCTGAGTTGAACCTGGAAAAAGTGCTGATGTATTCACTCTTAAGCACAGAGATTCATCATTTCAACCTTATCACGGACAGTTCTGGCAGAGCAAAGAGAGGCGAACTGTTGAAGGAAGGAATTCAGGAAAAATCTCCACTGTGGCTGAGGCATGTGGAAGGAACTTTGGATCTTTCAGGAGAAGTTTGCTGAGTGGCCATATTCCCAACTGTTTGAATCACCAAATGGCTCCTGTTCTGCTTACAGAGAGCCTCCTCCCTTTCCGTGTCTTGTCCATGAGGCCTTCCATCCTCAGCCGATTGTTCTGTGTCCATGGCCTTTTTTAGCTGCTCTGCCCACCAACTTTCAGAACCAGGGCCTGTCTTGTGTGTTTCAGATCTGGCTATTCCAGTCCCTAGATAGCAGTAAAGGCAAGTGCTGTGGGGTTGTGTTTGTGTTGGCTGTTGAGGAGGGTAATTGAGTTATGTAGTCTCATCTACTTTAGGGGAGTATCTGGTACTAATTTGACATGAATGTTCCCAATTTAGCAATTTAAAGCCTAATTGGCTTCTTTTCTGTATAAATATGTCATAAGTGTTAATTTTAGAAGAGTTGGAATTTACATATAAAATGAGGAAAGTAAGAAGCATAATACCTTTACATTGTAGAGGTGATAATTGTTAGCATCCTTTGGGTAATTTTTTTTCTACACACATTATAAATTAGTAAGCCTTGTAAAGACACAATGCCCAATTATAATTGGGATAAACAAACAACAACAAAAATGAATTTATTGGTTCATAAAAGGAAGAGTCTGGATATAGCTGGACCTTTGGGAGAAAGTAATTTGATCTGAATAAAAGACTAGAGGAAGTTACAAATAGTAACCAGAAGGAATGATTACCCAGGCATGCAGGGCACTCAGTGCCTCATAATTTTACTAGGGCAGATAAACCCTAGGCCTAGAGCTTAAATATAGATGGATCAGGGTGCTTGTAAGAACTCCTCTTTCTTGAGGTTTCACTTTTTTTTCTGGAAATTTACCTGACAAGTTGTAAGTGTCAAGAGATGTAACACAGGAGTTCAGGAGGGACAGACCACATTCTGAGCTCTATACTGACCTAGTAAGTTCTCTCTGTTTGTCATGTCCATTTAGACTCTCTGGTTTTGCATTTGCTCTTTCTTTCTCGTTACTTGGTCCCTCATTATTGTATCCTTGGGAGCTTTGAGACTTAAATCCTTGGCAGGGTATTGAGAGTGTCATGGCTGGCTCCAGGGTAACTATGTGAAATGTGATATCCCCATCATAGGGTGTTTGCAGACAGAGAGCATAAATTGGGCTTCCTTTTGGAGTCCATAAGATGAGTGTGTGTGAACCATCCATTGTAGACCCAGCAGATAACTTGGAGATAGATTTTTCATGAACTATGATATAGAGCTGGGGCCAGAGTCGCATCTTCTAAAAAAGAGATAGTGGATAGGATTCTGAAACCCACATTCTTAGGGATGTTGAATATCTCTAGATGAATAATAATGTCAGAGAAGATTAAGGATAACTATCATAGTAGCTTTCTGTGAATATGAATTTATTAATTTGCAGATACCCACATATGTCTAAAATGATCTGTTTTTTTTTTTAAATAATTGCTACTGGGCAATTTTATTTTATTGGATAATTTGAAATAGAAAAAATAACCATTTAATATACCTGTGTAGAGCCTACTAGCATATAAATAGTAACTTTTCTTTTAGATTGGCTGTGGTACATTGTATTGCATAGTAATTGACTTCAGATATGACTTGACCAAAGTGTTTACATAATGACTTCAAGAAGCTGCCTCGACCTTGATTCTGCATTTTCTCATCTTTGATTTGCTCTCAGGCAGCCTCACTCTTGATAGATGTAGGATGACTGACTATTTCATGCTCTCTGGACTCAGCTGAAAGTGAAGATGTGCTCTCTGAGAGTTTCCGGAAAGAGCTAACAATAGATTACACCGTTTACTTGTCGGAGGTAAAATCACCACTCAGGAACAATAGGGCCCCCTGAGTTTTGATATATTCATTGCACAGACCTGGGTCATAGGAAAATATGTTCAAACCAAAGCAAGAACTTATAAGTACAGATCTGATTTTTCCAAAGAGAGTTGGAGTACTGTTTTTAGGAAAAGGTGCTGAGCAGGCAAGATGGACATTGGTATGCTTTAACCATTTGTAGATATATAAAACTTTGTTGATTTAATTATTTTTTATAAATGTGACAATGAAATTTGAGTATGTTTTATACTCATTTATAAGAATATGTAATATATATAAGAATATATACATATATGTGTATATATACATATACAATACATTTAGCATATCTGTAATCTATCTTTATATAAATGTACTTTTAGAGTTTAATAATGGGTTGGCAATTAAACCATTAAATGCCTTGTAAGTTTTAATGACTATCATATCTTGCTTGAAATTTAGATTCCAGAATGAGGGACAGAGATGAATATTTAGTCCTAGAACTCTGAAGGCTGAGAGGAGGAGGATCTATGAAAGGCCACACAGGTAGACCTACCTCAAAACAAACCAGCTAACAACAGAAATGCATCTTCAGCACACTGACAACTTAAATCGGGCGATTCCCTTTTCTACTGTGGTCTGAGAGCTAAGACTTCATCAGATCATGGACTTTGCTCAAGAGAAAGGGTAAACTCCAGAAGTCCTCATTTAACCCACAGAAGGGAAATTTGTATGTAGTCTTGCCCTTCTCAGAATGAATTACTCATTATGACCATTATTCCTCTTAGAAACATTTTTTTTGGTAGCCCTCAGGGTGGCCACAGTGGGATGCTTCCCAGCCTGAGAATAAAGGACACATTCACAAATTGTTTTGGGTGGATAATGAACGAAACGTTCAATTAACTTACTTTAGGACTGTTTCATATGCCAGGGTGATTTCTGCCTCTTCTGAAATCTAATCCATTTCTGTCTGCACTGTTCATATGACACTCTGACCATCTTTTTCTTTTGATTAATCTCATCTTAAAAACATGAGTCTTGTGGCTAAGGAGTGGGCATAGAATAGCATGGGGTGGGAGGATGAGGTCATATCATTGGCTCGTATGATCTTGGTGATGTCCTTATCATCTTCAAACTGTTTCCCTTTGCATGATATAGGTCTATATAAAGTGACTGATATAACAATGTAACAGCTGACACAGTGTAACTGTTATGTAGTAACACAACACCTGGCATAAAGATATTAGCAATTGCATATTATGTTAAAATGTTTTTTGAATTTTTATTTTTTTGTGTCTATGAATACTTTTCCTGCAGTATATATGTGAACCACATGTATGTCTAATAGCCTGGGAGGCCAGAAGAGAGTGTTGGAAATTTTGGGATTGGAACTAAAGACTGTTGTGAGTCTATATGGTTATTGGGAAGTGAACCTAAGTCCTTTGGAAGAGAAGCCAGTGCTTCTAACCACTGAGCCATCTCTTCAACCCTACCTTTTACATTTTTACTGGTAGCATTTTCTCTCTCACATATTATCTTCTCATCTGTGAATTTCCAAGAAAAGGAACATTATTATAAAATACTTTATAATATTTTAGTAAGTATTATAGCATATGACATATACTGGATGATAAATATAGCTATCCCTTTATAGCCATAGATTCTGTGACAAGATTTCACAACTATATATTGAAGTTACAATGTCTGTGATAGTTGTATTTGATTAAATATGTACAGATCTTTTTCTCATTCCCTGAACAACACAGTGTAACAACTGTTTGCATGGAATTTTCATTGTCTTAGATATTGCAAATAGTTGAGGTGTAAAGGAAAGCACTGGAGAAGAAGAGTGCAGGCTAACACAAGTACGATATCACTGTGGATGGGAAGTGAGCATGGGTGAATTTTTGTACCTGAGAAGTGGAGAGCCTGAAACTAGTTTCCTCTGAATTCTAAAGGGTGATTGATTGTATTTATGTTACCAAAGTGGTGCTGCATTATTTCTGGGTCTTAGTTTCCATTTTGCTATGTCACATCATTATCTAGGAAGCACTTGAAAAATAAAACACATACAAGCCATAGACAAATTACCTCTAGTGAGGAACTGAGTCAGGTCATATATGCTTATGCTTTTATTTTTCCATTGTCTTAATGCCTTTCTCCATCTCTGCCTTCTTGCATAAAATGACTGTTCTCAAAGTAGGCTTCAAGATCTGTTTGGAGGAGGGATGAGCCAAGAGGATTTGCTTGGTTGAGGTGTGCAAAGACAAAATGCAGTGAGGATGAAACCATGGAGGAGATGGTGTATGCATACTGTGATAGAGACATGCACATTGATATGCTTTGTCTGAGAGTGGGTACTTACCGTAGAGGAAAAACTACTTTTTTATGGTGCATTTTTATTTTACTTGGGGCTTATTCAGCATTGACTGACCCCCTGTGCTTTTATCTTTGCAGATAATGCAAAAGCAGATTAAGAGAAAGGAGAGATTAAATCTACTTTCTAAAACTTAGATATCTTCTTTTAGAATAGAAGGGTCACTTTGCAAATGGTTGTATTTTTGTGTACTTGGAAATAGTTAAGCTTTAGTTAGCTATATCTAATTTTTAATTCAAAATAGAAAGTGACAAACTGTATGTACAGTTATGTGGTGATCTCTGAGGAGGGCATATAAACTCAGAGCCTCTCATCCAGGAGGATGGCGGACTGGTTGAGAAGTCACCTCTACAAAGCTAGGAACACAGGGCAGGTTGAGTGCTTGTTCAAAAAAAAAAAAAAAAGAACTTCTATATTTGTTACTATGCAGGCTAGGATAAAGGATAGTTCCTTTTTTTTTCTTTCTGAGAATGGCTCATATGGGTTATTGGAAAGTTAGAATTCTTTTTTATTTATCTCTAATATAATATTATTTTTTATTTTAAAAGTTATCTTACAAAGTAACAGGTTTCCACATGGTATGTCACAGATTTGCCATTTTGATTATAGTATCATGTATGAAATTCCCTTCTTTGGAGCAGGTCTCAAATCTAGTCAGTATACCTTCACCCTACTTCTCAGAAAACTGGAAATCAATCTATCTCAAGACCCAATGATATCACTCTTGAGCATATATTCAAGAGATGCTCCAGCACTCTACAAGGACACTTGCTCAGTTGTGTTCATTGCAACATTATTTGTAATAGCCAAAATCTAGAAACAACCTAGATGCCTTCAATTGAAGAATGGATAAAGAAAATGTGGTATTTTGTGTATTTTAATTCACAATGGAATATTATTAATCAGCATTAAAAAAACAATGACATCATGAAATTTGCAGGCTAATGGATGGAACTAGAAAAAAAAAAATCATCCTGAGTGAGGTAACTCAGACCCAGAAAGACATAAGTGAATATTAGATGTAAAGCAAAGGATAACCAGATTACAACCCATAGCTCCAGAGAAGCTAGCTAACAAGAGGGACTCTAATAGGAGCATATGGGTCACCCTGGGAAGGGGAAATAGATGAGATCTCCTGAGTAAACTGGGGGCAGAGGAGTAACAGAGGGGAGGGGGTGGGGGATAAGAACATAAGGGAGCAGAGTAGTTGAGCAGGAACAGGGATGGAGAGAGAGAGCAATGAAAGAAGGAGACATCATGGAGTTAGGGATAAGCCTGGTGATAGGAAACTTGCGAGAAATATACAAGGATGACCCCAGCTTATATTACTAGCAGTAGTGGAGAAGGTGCCTAAACTGGTCTTTCCTGACAATCAGATTGGTGAATACTCTGTCATCATAGAGCCTTCATCTAGCAACTGATGGAAGCAGATGCAGATGAACAGCCAACACTGGGCTGAGCTCCAGGAGTCTAGTTGAAGAGAGGGAAGAGGGATTATATGAGCAAGGGATCAAGATCACAATGGGGAAATCTACAGAGACAACTGAACCAAGCTAGTGGGAACTCATGGGCTTTAGACCAATGGCTGTAGAGCCTGCATGAGACTAGACTAGGCCCTCTGTATAAGGAACACAGTTGTGTAGCTTGGTCTGTTTGAGGGGCCCCTGGCAGTGGGATCAGGATCTATCCCTGGTGCATGAGCTGGCTTTTTGAATCCCATTCCCTATGGAGGGACACATTGCACAGCTTTGATACAGGGAAGAGGGGTTTGGACCTGCCTCAACTGAATGTATCACACTTTGCTGACACCTCATTGGAGGCCTTACCTTTTGGGAGGAGGTGGAGGGTCTGGGAAGGGAAGGTGGGGTGGGGAACAGGAGGAGGGATGAGAGGGATCTGTGGTTGGTATGTAAAATGAATTAAAAATTTTCTTAATTAAAAGAAAGAAAATGACATCAAAGTAATACAATATAACATTACCATACTATGTCTATCAACTTTAAATAAAATAGGATGTTTAAATTTCAAAAAAAGAAAAGGAAAAATAATACCATTGCCACATAATATAATTAGAAGACTTAAATGGAAAACTAAGAGAGGAGAGGAAACGTTTTTAAATGTTTCCTTTAGGAAGAAATAAAATAACAGATCAAGAAATAGGCGGGCATACTCTGGACCTGTGGGAGACAGGATGGACATACATATATATGGGAGCAGTGTAGTATGAAGACAAACTGATGTGCACATGAATCATTGCCCTCCCTCGTGTTTATGATGGGTGCACACTGACTGCCTGGACAAAGTCTAAGGTGTCCTCAGCAATGGATGTGCTGATACTTAAGTGATGCCTCCTGTGGGTGCAGGGTATTTGGGTGCCTTCTGGTCACAGAGGGCCTGGAAGCACGTGTCTGTCACCAATTCTGATAGACACCTTGTCATTCTGCATGTAGGTTCTGGTCTGATGTAAACACAGTGATATAGGAACTGCTGGGAAATTCTACCATTGTTCAGGAGGTCAGAGTGTGTTCCGACCAGAAGACAGATTCACTGGAAAAGTGGCACTGAGAAGACACATCAGTTTACTTCTCCAGGCCTTACCACCGACCTGATAGTTTTGCTTCCCTCCTCTCTGTGAGCCTCTGTTTGCTCTTTACATTATCTTTTATGATGATATTTTAATTTTTACTTAGGATCACAATTCCTTTGGATGAAATACAGGACCGTGTTCTGACATACGTTCTTTCTGGGTCCAAAAGGATGAAAGGGGTTATTACTCCTCCTGTTCTGGTTGTTTCTAATAAAGCAGGTACACTTTGTGTTTCATTCACTGAAGCAAACCATGGATATTCTTGGCAGCTTTCTTTATATATTTACAATGTGCCATGGCTCTCAGAGATATATCTAAAAGGTAGTGGCTTCCTTCTTTTTAAACTAGGAGCATTGGCAAGTGTCAATGATATAATCACCACTATCATTTCATGTTGCAAGTGAAGAATTTGAAATACAGAGAGGTTAATTAACATGCCTCAGGTCACAGGGTTAAGAAGTCTGAGATGCAAGTACATGTAGTCTGGTTCCTGAGTCTTATTTCTTATCTCAGTGCAATGCTGTTCTCCTGCTTTTATTCTTTATCACAATATCCCATATATGACACACATTTTGGAATTTTGCTCCCCAAAGGCTTATTATCCAGGTTGTCCACAAGTCTGTATTTAGCAAATAAGTTGCACCCAGAGACCAATGTGAGGGTATATGACACTCTTCCATCTATTATGCTCAAGCTGTGAGCTGTGGGCTAGTAGAGATTGGTTTGTCTACACGGACAATGCCAGCCTGGAGAGTGGTGTTCTGTGGAAAAGTGCCATACAGAATTGTGACCCTTGGTGTAGGAGATTATCATTTACCTCACATCTCTAGGAAGGTAAAAGCCCTTCCTAAATGCTCCTTTTGCCTTTGCCTTTGGGTTTTTTTTTTTTCTTTTTAAGACATGATCTCACTATGTAGCTCTGGCTGTCCTATAAATCAGGCTGGCCTCAAACCCACAGAGATCCTCTTGCCTCTGCCTCTTAAGAGCTGGCATTAAAGGTATGGGCCATTATTCTTGGCTGCCTTTGGGATCTTTGATGTTAAATGATGGTAACAAGTTGTTCACACTTGTGATTACCAGTTCTAGAAGCATTATCATGCCTTCTTAGATGTGCTGCAATACCTTCTCTAATTTTGTGATTCAAAAGGCATCATAAATATTTTAAGCAAAGTCCTAAGACTATATATATAGGCATATATATATACATATATATATATATATATATATATATATTTTCTTCTTGAGACATTGAGAATACTCAAAGCCATTTTTTCATTATAGAAGTAAAGCAAAGTCATTGTACTCTGTCTCAATATGCATTCAATTGCCTTATTTTCTTAATTTTCTGCAAACACTTATACTTAGCAATTTTTTTTCTCTGCTCATGTGTGAACTTACTGACTTACTTAACAAATTAATCAGTTGCTTAGCTGATGTCTGTTTCCTCTATGTGCATGGTGAGAACAAGGATCTTTCTGTCAAGAGTTCTGTTTAACATGTAGAGCCTGAAGCTAAGCCCAGGTAGAATGCAGACAGTGCTTAGTAAACATTGGCTGAATGAACACATGAATAGTAACAGATACTTAATGATTTAGAAGAGAGTAAATGGAAGAAAACAAATCCTGTAACATTTGAGCATACTCATTAAGTGTAAATGTAGATAGATGCAGGGCTTGTACAATGGCCAAACAAGCTGACGTGAGCACAAAGCACACTCAGCATCTATGAGAAAGGCTGTTTTCCCCTAAAATATTTTTAAATCACTAAGATCTCTTGATGTTGGTTCTAAAGGTACTGGAAAATTGGAGAAATAAACTAATATTTATGCAGTCTGTAATAATTTAAAATATTATTAGCATCAAGACTATAGTGAGTTGTTTCAAACTTCTTACCAGGTTAGTAACTGGTGCTTACCTTCTCACACTGGTGTATTTTATGGAACAGCGGATCTGGTTTTCTTTGTGACTGTTGTAATATTCTCTAATATGGACAACATCTGTTTTATTTTTTAGTCTTTTCTTCTTTGTGTGGATAGAAATGGCCTCCTGATCTTTAAGGCAGGCTGTAGTTTTATTACAGTTTCTTTCCTCATACATGCTGATGAACTTGCCCTCACTAGCTCCTGTGTATAATCAGAGTCCCTCACTTGGTGAGTGAAAACATTGCCAACAGTTCACTGACCTGGATAACTTCCAGGCTGCCTTGGAACTCTCTATATACCAGGCTGGCCTTGAACTCAAGAGATCTGCCTGCCTTTGCCTTCTGAGTACTGGGATTAAAGGCATGTGCCACCTCTGCTGGGCTCTGCTTCTCTATCCTGTGTTTTGGACACAGGGTGTCTCTCTAACCTCTTCTGTCTTGGGTAGATTGGCTGGTCAGCCCCTCCCCTCAAGTATTTTCCCATCTTCACACCCAGCACTGAATTTACAGATGTGAGCTACCACTCCCAGGTTTTTAAATGAGTATTGGAGATCCAAACTCAGTTCCTCATCTTTGTGCAGCAAGAACATGAGCCATGGAACCATCTCTTTAGCCTCCCCCCCCTTTTTTTCTAATACAAAGAAACTGAAATGCAAATTCTGAGCATGCTAAGCAAGAACTCCATATTTGAGTCATATTTCCAGTCTTGTCCACTTCATAGTATATACCTATTTTGTTGTATATTTGTATCATGATTTATTTAATTAATTGTCTTTTCTTGATATTTAGGATTTAAATTTTTCTCAATTATAAACAATACAGTCATTTTTATATTAAAATAGTTGAAATAATTTACATTTTTAAAGGAGTGTAATTTTAGTAGAACTTCTGGCTTATAAGAATATTCTTTCAAAACTTTTTCTTATACTTTTAAATTCCCCTTTAGAGAGTATTTTGTTCTTGATTCTACCAGCATGGGATTTTGGAGATGTGATTTCATGACTCCTAAATACTTGACAGTGTTTTTCCATAATTTTCATTTTAATAGACACAACATGCATTTTCTTTAATAATTAGCTTTTGTAACTGGATTGACTATTTGTGAATTTGTTTGTAGTAATTATATTTTGTTTGGAGCTATTTTAGTCTGTCTCATATTTCTATAGATTTCAGATGGTAGGGACCTACATGTTTTTCTAAACTGTTTGACATGTGCATTTCTGTAGATTTATATATATGCTCATCTTTATATAATGTCAGGCTTGCTTTTGCATGGATTTGCCATTCTTGGTTTTACTCAGGCATATGGAAGTATTTGTGGGCCTTAGTTTTGTAAAGTGACCTTTCTAATGCTCCTCTTTCTTTCTCTTTAAAAAGAATAACCCATAATCTGGGTGAAATTCTAGTTAATTTTTTATTACATGATTTCAGGAGACAGGGTCAAAAGGAGCTAGTAGGCCATTCAATTATGTGCTTAAGTGTGTTGGAAAATGTTCTCCCTCCCCCCTCAGATGTACAATATTTTACTTGGGCTTGTTTTTCAAGTGCATTGAAGTGTGACTAAATATTTTTGGATACTGCCATTTTGTAAGGAAGAGATCCCATCTTGTTAAATATTCCTTCATCAGCTTTACAGTTATCCAGTCACAGGCAGTGAGGGACCTGAGAGGGCAGACAAAGGGCAGGTGGTTGGCCTGAGCAATCTTAGGATTGGGGTGCTCTGTTGTCCCTCCCCCTGCTACTTGAAGATGTGATTGGTTCAGGCTGATTTCTGTCTTATAATTCTGGACAGATCATAAGTGAGGAGGAGGGGTGTCATGGGGTTGGACCTCAGCTCATCTGAGGGCTCAGGGTTCTTTCTCATAAACCACACCAGACTAGACTGCTGTCCTTTTGAGAAGGGTGGAGAACTGAGGTCCATTTTGGTTCACAGTTCTAAAGAGAGGCTGTGATTTCTCTCCCGCTTTAAGAATGTCCGCTGAAATGGTTGAAGGGAAGCCCAATAATCTTGGGGAGAGAGGAAGAGCTCGAAGCTACACTTTCCTCAGGGTTTTCCAGCCAATGTTTAACCACAGTATTTTCACTTCTGCAGTCTCCCCTGCCGCAGAACGCATCCGATTCATCTTGGGAGAGGAAGATGATAGTCCAGCACCTCCTCAGCTCTTCACTGAACTTGATGAGCTGCTGGCTGTGGATGGACAGGAGATGGAATGGAAGGAGACAGCGAGGTGAGACATGGATGACTGAATGCAGGGCTGGCCTGGGGAAACAAGTGTTGGGTAAATGGATGAGCCTTGACTGCTGCCTTCTCCAGCCTTAGCATCAGGTGGCTGATGGCTGTGATATCGGGTTAAGAAATGTATAATTCTGTTCCTTCTGTCCTTGTACATTACTCTGGATGCAGGACATCTCTTGTTCATCTGAGCATATTCATTAACCAAGTAGGAATTTGACTTTTGTTGACAAAGAAGTCAATCTCAATTTATAGGCTACTTAATGGTAAAATATAAGGGTGATAATAAACTCTAGCACCCAAAGGCTGTGGCCAAGAAACATTTCTACACATCTCTGCATACAAACATACCTTGTGTGATCTTCTGTGACATTGTCTATTCCCAGATAGAAGAGGTATTAGGGAGACAATTGTGGTTCTAAGACAAAGATGGTAGAATGTCAAGTATAGGTCCTGTTTTCTTCCTAATTTTCAGCTGGAAGCAAGAAGAAAGTTCATCCGAGTTTGGATGTTGAGATACCTCAGTTTAATTCTGTACTCTGTTCCATTAGCTACGTGATCCTGTTTCTTAATAGAGTGAATAATAGCACTTACTACATATCATATGTATGTGGGCATATAATAGTCACTATATAGATAAAACATATGATATATGTATAATCATATCATAAATATTTGTGTGGACATGATTTGTATATTGTTCAATGCTTTGCAAGCTCCTAAACTTTTAGGAGTCACATCAGAGATTTTCTTTCACAGGGATTAGTTACACATCCAGACTAAATCAGTCTACAGTCCCCTCTCCAGGGTGCACCTTGAGTTTTTCGGCATCCTCCAAAAAGAGGATCCTGGAGCAAAGGCTCTTTCTTACTAGCCATTTCCATTTGTTCCTTTCCTTCTTTGTGGAGTGAGACTCACACTCTCTCAGGCTGAGAAGTCTTAGTTTACTGTTGGCTTTGCTGTTGATTAGTTAGCTCAGCACAGTTGGTAGTCTTCCTGAGCCTCAGTTTCCCAGTCTGCCAAGAGAAGGTCTTACAGAATTCTCCCTTCTCTGGCACTGCACATATTTTCTTGCTCTAAAAAGTCTTTCCCATGTGGATGTTGGTTTATTCATCAGGGCCTCTAATGGCTCCTTTGATCCTTCTTTTCCTGTTGAAGTATTTGTTAATAGCTGTCATTGACGAGAACACAGGGATGGCTTTGTTTTTTTGTTCCTTGTCAAATGTTGGCTACCCATTAATTTACATGACCCCTGGTCTCAGCATGGTGAAGAAATGTCATTTCACTGTGTAGGCAACTCAGTGTTGAATGAATTGGTTATAATATTTCCATTTTGGATTTATTTTGGTTCAGGGAGAATGACAGATGTCACTCTGTATCTCAGGTAGGCTCTGAACTCATGGTGAATCTCCTGCTTCAGTTTATTCAGTACTGAGATTACAGGATTGAGTTATGATGTTTTGTCATATGGGATTCTAAAGACTGTTTTGGTGGTGCAATCCTAGAGAAACTCCTGTATAGAGGAAAGGTGTCCAGGAGAAAACTTTGGGTGTCTTCTCCTATTTAGGGATCATTATGATTATT
Source organism: Sigmodon hispidus (assembly GCA_004025045.1). Taxonomy (NCBI): domain Eukaryota; kingdom Metazoa; phylum Chordata; class Mammalia; order Rodentia; family Cricetidae; genus Sigmodon; species Sigmodon hispidus. The sequence goes on along the minus strand of PVIH01001468.1, from coordinate 169,029 downwards.
TCTAATTGCATTTCTAATATTGCTTTTCTAATTACATGAATTTATTCAAAGTCGGAGATCGCCCTGTTCTGCTTAATATAGTATTCTCATAGCCTTGAAGTGCCTGGTTCATAAAAATTGGCGATAAATGAATGTTTTATATTTGACAATTGCTTTAAGAATAACTATTCCTATGGTTTTGTTATCTAACATACAAATTAATAGTGTTCATTGCAGCATTTTTATACTTGTATATAATTGTACTTTTAATAGAAAATAAATGTTTTGGACATAATAGTTAGCATCTTTTTCTGCTGCATCTGACAGACTCTGGGTCCCTAGCACATCAATGCTAAGGCTCAGGGGAGTCCCTGTGCTTTACATTTCATCAATATACAGATGGCATCTGCATTTATATCTCTAGACTTCCTTCCTTATTTAATTGGCATTGTGTAATTGGTGGACTATTAGCAGTCATATCATACATTGAGACCTGCTTCTCCTACAGATTTCTCATCTCAGTACACAGTTTCATTCTCTTGGATACTTCATCCAGAACACCAGAGTCTTTCTTTTCTCTCACTTCATTTACACCTGTTTTCTGATCAATTGGCAAGTTGCCTTTTACTCTCCAAACTACTCAGATATTTCAGCATCTCACCACATCTCCTGTTCAAAACTACTTTAGGCCTAGTTCTGCTTCTGCAAAACCCTTCAAATAGTTGGTCTCCTTATATCTGCCTCTATTTTGCTTATAAACTATCACCCCTGGGTTACTCAGGGTAGTAGTCTTCTGTCTCTTTCCCTCTAGTTCTCCCGGAGCCCCAGTGGCCGGTTGTATTGCTCTCTGAGGGACTCAGTACTTGCCACCTCTTTGTACCCGTGCACTTCTCAGTTCTCTCCATGGCTCGCTCGCTCGCTCACCCCCTTCAAGTTGTTATTCATATATTGCCTGACTCTTGAGTTGAAACCCTCACTTATACTTCCTTTACCAGGTCTTTTCTTATGCTTTTGATCTTTGCACTTATGACCGTTTAGTGTGTTATCTACCTTGTTATTATGTCTTCCTAATAGAACTAAATCTCTTAAAGGGCAGGGATTTTCACTTGTCTTGTTCATCACCCTGTTCCTTATGCCTAGAACTACCTGGTGCATAGCCATCCTCAAGGAACAGGGTGTGACCGAGTGAATGAGCAGAGATGAAATCTTGGCTCTCAGTGTGCTGTCCCATCTGAATTCTGCGGGGAGTTTTGGCAATGATTATACTTCTGGTAATATTTAGATTTCCAGTAATCTGTACTTCTTGTGACATGCACTGTGTCAGAATGTTTTTGTAGTCATATTTGATGTCCACTTGTGATGTGCATTTTCCAGCCACAATAAAATTTCCAACCCCCTATTAAAAGACCTCAAACCTCCCAGATGAATAAAATTTAAGTTCCTAGAAGAGAATCATGTAATATGTGATGATGTGGCACAAATTACTTTTTTTCTGGATAGACAAGTATGTTTGATTTTTTTTATTTCCCTCTGAAAATTTCAGTTGATAGATAGTATGTTTGAACTGTGTTTGGCAGGGTGCAGGGAACCCAGGTCTCACACGTGCCTTCCTCCTGAGTTGCATGCGCTTCACCATGCACAGATGACTGACAGACAGTTTCATGTCAAAGAAAGCTAACTCTTTTTAAACTAGATATAGTTTCCAGTCTGAGCCTATATGCCACAGAACAAATGTCATTTTTATTTTTTTTCTTCTTTAAGGTTTAGTACTTTTCAAATGAATGGCTAATGATTTTATTTAATTAAGGCTATTCTACAACAAGCTTTGGCATTACCATGATGTGAGTCCTACTTGAGAAATTTTAGGATGGTTCTATTCCTCAAATAATTAAAATGTTTTTAGTAGTAGAGAAGGTGGCTCCTTTGAGTCTGAAAAGGTAGAGTAGTGTTGAAATATTAACATCAAGAGAAGCCTTTACTAATGTGGGATTTAAAGTGGCCGTCAGCTTTGTTATCTCCCTTTTCCCATGTTTTCCCATTTTGTCTTTCTTAGAAGGTTGAGTAGAAATTTGAAATTTTCAGTGGGTTTTTTTTTTTAAATAGTTCACAGGCTGAAGACTGTGCAAAGTGTAGACTTCCCATACTTTAAAAGTATTTCTGACTGAGGGAGATATGATATTTTTAAAGGGTACTTTTGGAATGTGTGGTCATTAGAAAAAATATCATTGAGTCTGACTGCAATAATTAAGGTGGAATCACTTGAAATGGTGCAGAAATCCTTATTCTTTATTAAAAATCTGTTAAAGTAAATTGTGCTTGGTGGCCCATGCCTATAATCTTAGCACTAAAGGGGTAGAGTCAAGAGAACCAGAAGTTCATGGCTCCATAATGAATGTGAGGCCAGCCTGGAATAAATGAGATCCGGTCTCAAAACAAAACAGAACAGAAATCACAACAAAAAAGAAACCCATTAGAATCAGTTCACAGGTGCACAAGGTAGACAGATTAAGGAATAGCTCTTGGTTTTCCTTTTATGGTGGCCCAAAGTCACGAGGAAGGGATGGGCTTTTCTTTCTTCTTTCATGTCTTCATTTGAGTTATGATTAGCTCTTCCAAAGTGATCCCTTATTTTCAGTTTGTCCTTAGTGAGTTTTCAATGACCAGTGCTGAACATCACCAGTAGGCTCTGACTATATGGTATATTACACTCTGTGTAATCCAGTCTGCCAAACCTGGTCAAAAAGACCTAAGCCTAACCATGACAAGTTTTCAGAAACATTAGCCAACAGAGGAAAAGGGCATTGGTATGTCATGTCCAGGAACACAATGCAAACTAGTGTTTATTTGTGTTTCTGTCGGGCATGCTGACCCAGCTTACCTCTGGGGAACCTCTTTTAAGGTCATGGCCACAGAACAGCAGTGAGCATCTCACACTGTGACTTTGTCATCTCCATAGCCCACAGTTCTTTGACCTTTTATAGCAGATGACTCTTGGGACATTTCTTGTTGAACTGAATTTATTTATTTATTTTTCTGTAAGAAGAAGATTTGGGGAATCCAATAACCTATGTAATTAGATGTCATTACATTTAGATAATTATATGTAATACTTTCCACAGTTGATCTAGAAATTTTGAATTCTCCTTAAAATAGCACTTATCCCAGGCATCGACTTCTTTTCTGTGTGATGAAGCACTTTTTAATTAGCAAGAAATTCATTGTTATTACATCAGTAGTTTTACACTGTCGAGTTATATTCTAGTGCAAAGGTCATGAGGATTTTCCACTATGAAACTGGCAGGTTTCAAAGTTAGAGGTCTTGTCATTACTTAATTATATTTAATCATATGATTGGAGAGTTGCAGAATTTAGTGATTCCCAGGGGGCCTTCTGTTTCTTCAACAAACCAGTGAAATGCTCTTTGGTTGGCAGTCACTCAAAGTATATTAAACTGCAGAGTACTTTATCATTATTCTTCTAAGACCTTGGAATAAATAAAATTCACCTCACAAACTGCTCCTCCAAGGGTACAGAAGTTTTGTAATTGCATGCATTTAAAAAGCCAACTTCTAAAATTAATTTTCCTGTAACATGTCACGTACTGAAATGAGGGGGGGAAAAAGCCAGAAACCCATTACAACTGTGTGGCTATTCATAGTGATTGAAGAGCCTAGATGGTGGCTTTCAGTACATGCCACGGTGAAAGTGTCTGTTTTTAAAAACATAATTACATGGGTCTAAAGCACCTTTGCAAAATGTCTGCTGCTTGGATAGTCTGAACTTTGGTCTGTCTGCCTTAGTCTTCTTTTTAATGGATGTTGATTTGAATTGAGGAGTGTTGGCTTTTTGTTTGTCAAGTTTGTCCTTGATGTTCGAGGTGGATAGGCAGAGCATGAACCCTTTCTGAGATGAAACTATCTACAATCAATTTAAATGGGCAAAATGGTATAACCATCCCTTGAACCATTAGAACAGTAGATTCAGTTAATAGGCATTACAACAGTTCCCGTATGCTGCTAGCTATGTATTATGTGAGCATTATAGCATTCAGTATTTATGGATGATGTGAAATAGATGCTAAAATGATTCTGTACATCTCTTAGGAATAGTATTGTAGATGGTAGGCTAGGTGTGAGACTTCCTTCACATTCTTTCTGCATGCTATTTTTGACCTGCAGGATGGATGTGATTCACTGAGGTGAATGGTCTTCTTCTGAAAGTTCAGCCTAGTTTGCATTTGTGATTTCTCATTGCTCTTGAAGAACTTACTCGGTTTTTGCTTTAAGCCAGTTTAGATACCTGCACTATAAACTGCAGAGAGAAATAAATAAAGGGCAGGCCAAAGAAAGTCAGTTAAGTTTGATCATTTTTGGAAGGTTTACTAAGCTTCTCTTGTTTAGTTAATTGAGGATTGTTTTAGCCTATTGAGACTGCAGAATACTGTAGACTAAATATCTTACACATAATAGGAACTTATTTCTTATTGTTCTAAAATGTGGGATGTCTAAGATTATGGGCTTTGCAAATTTGATGTGTGATAGGGCCAAAGTACTCTTGATGGCACATTCTAGTTGCAAAGGGCCTCACTCTGGACAGTAAATTTTCAGCATATAAAGCTGGGGGTGGTGGTTCTGTCTATAATCCCAGCACTTGGGAGACAGGATAATTGGTTTGCTTGGACTGCAGAGTAATAGTGTCTCAAAAACCAACCCAAAAGCAACAAGCACCTTCAAAATCAAATCCTCAAGATTTCAACATTTAATTAAAAATATTTATTTATTTGCTTATTTATATTATATTGTATTGTGTGTGTATGCATGCACATGGCGGTAGATGTGTGTGTGTGTTTTTGAACAGGGTAATCTTTTTGCAGTGGTTTTCTCCCTCCACCAAAGGAATTCACATTGTCAGGAGAGCATAGCAAGTGTTTTTACCTGCTGAGCCATTTCATCAGCCCAACCTAAAAATTTTTAGAAGATTCAAATACCACTCCACATCTAAATGAAAAAAGAATTCCCAGTCTTCAAGATTTTAACATAGAAATTTTGAAGAACTCAGCAGTCAGGCCATGCCAAGGGTGATGCCAGAGAACAACCACAGCCATAGACCATGCATAGTTCTCTTTCAGGGTATAAGGTTAGCAATGCAGGTTGATAGCAAGGGATGGATGGGAACTCAGTTAAGAAAGCTAAGGGAAGAAATGAAGCCTGTTTGAAGTTACACATTATAGTTTCTGGTTGACCTCTGCCATTTCTCTTGAGATTAAATTCTGTGATAAAAGATTCTCTTTGCTGCTGAGAATAATACTCTTAGGAGTACAAAATATATACTCACTGTGCTTTCTGTAGATGGCATATTTCTAGGTGGCACTGGCCTAAAGCTTGAGACATATAATAAAATGGTTCATATAACAACTATCACAGCATGTTTAAAGATTAAGTGAGCAAGCAGAAAAGGTTGTTACTCAAAGTTAACAGCATCATAATAATCATGATTATTTTTAAGTAATTCAATTACTTTAATTACTTATTATTTTGGGTATAGCCATAAAATACTATATGTATTGTAAAATTGTCACTACAAACACACATGGGGAGGGGCAGAGTAGATGTTCCTCCTTCTGTTTTGAGATGTGTTTCAACTACTTCTATAGAAATAAACTGTGTCCAGTTTTGAAAATTTAGAATCTCTTCAGTGGTGTTGCTGGATTTTTGAACTCTTTATTTATTTATTATTGTTATTTCTAAGATTTTTTATTATTATTTTGAGAATTTCATACCTGAGTGCTATATTTATGTCATTTCTATGTCTCTATTTCTTCCTTCCAACTGATCCAGTATCTCCTCATAATCTTCCCAACTTCATGACCTTTTTTTTGCATATATTAGTCTACTAAGTCCATTTATCTTTGCTCACATACACATGTGTTTAGTGCTGACCAATCCAAGTGACTTTCAAACTCTAGAGGTAAAACAGTAAACATGTATTAGTCAAGACCACTTGCTATTTTGGGTGGGTGCAATACACAGGGCAAAGGAGGGTCTGATAACTGAGAGGTTGGAGGTAGAAGCTACTATTGACAGGTTACTTGGTGTTGAGGAGCTTCCTGGGAGGGGTGTGGAGGGAGAGCATGAAATACTTCTGAGTCAGGTGAGTGTTGGGTGTGATAAAAATCCTGCCTCTCTTCACCACTGTGGATGTTCTCTCCATTGGTTTCACTTGTGGTCTCCTTAGTGAGTTTCTTCCTCTCCCTGTGGGTTGACAAGAGTCTATAATAATCCCTTCTGTAGTGCTTCCTCTGACCTCTGCCCTTTGTTCTCATCAGCCCTGGGTTAGCTGAGTGTTTAGCTTGTTCTAGGAAAATGTTTTTCAATCATTAAACCCTTGGGTGAAAAATGTAGGAAAACAAAATTTAACCCAATCATTACCATTCCAACATCATTCAGAGGTTTGATAGGAAAGACAAATGTTGGTGATGGCTGTGTGAGACATCCTATTTCCTTTAGCTGTTTAGGCGAGTCTGCATGAAATGACATGTGAATTATAAAGGCTTCCAAATGTGTTCTTTTCCTCTCAAACCTAAAAGCAAATGTCTTTGCTCTCTCTGTTTTCCAAATGTCTATTTGTCTTAGAAAACAGAAACTATGAATGAGGGCTGTTTGTCCTAATGCAAAGGTTATTAGAGAATGTACTGTCATCATAGTGAGTTTGTGGTAGACCAGCCTTGCTTCAAGGGTAAAATCACTATTTGCATCTCAATGAGAGTGACATATGCCAGTTGAGACAGAGTCATCAAGTGAAGACATGACAAAAACCTAGTCCTTGTCAAGCATCAACCATTGGGCATTTTCTATTTTCCATTTGAGATGAATATTGGTTCAGTGTTGATCCTTCATCACTTCTATAACCATTCCTAGAGATATTGGGAGTGAATACTTTGACTTCTTCTGGTCCTTTTTTTTTTCTTAAGAGAAGGAGTGGTCTTGTGACTATGTATTTCCGAGTATGACAGAGTTGATGACACATTAAACTATTAAGACTGCAGGAGAGGAGACATTATGAAAGTGCTGGTTTGAGCATGGACAGGGGTTGGTATTATCTTCAGGGAAGCTTATAATTCTTTTAATTGTCATACTAATCTCATCTTTCTAGGTGGATTAAGTTTGAAGAAAAAGTGGAGCAGGGTGGGGAACGATGGAGCAAACCCCATGTGGCCACGCTGTCCCTACACAGTTTGTTTGAGCTCAGGACATGTTTGGAGAAAGGATCCATCATGCTGGACCAGGAGGCGTCTTCTCTTCCACAGCTGGTGGGTGAGTATACCATTTCCAGTTCCTCTTACTGTTCAGAAATGTCCTTTCATGTGATGCCTATTAGGGTAAGCAGGGTTGAATATTCTCTGAAACACATGTTCTTAGAGTTCTATGTCATGAAATGAGTGATTTATCAAAAAATTTGATGCACATTAAGAAAAATAACATTAAGAAACAATGACCATCTCTGGTTATGGTTATTGTTACTACTTTGGAATATTTTCTAACATTTATTTGCCAACCTTTGTGCTTTTCTTTCATCCTCCATTTTTTTTATAACTAAGGCCATATTTAGTATGCATAAGCATATTAATTTTTTTTACTTACTGGTGTAATTAACATTTCTGCATATGTATAAATGTGTGAGTTTGTATGCATATATGTGGATGAGTGGCTGTGTGTGCTTCTGTGCATGCATGTATGTGTATGCTCCTGTGGAAACCAGAGGTAATCCCTGGTTTCATTTCTCAGGAGCCAGCTCCTGTTTTTTTGAGACAGCATCTCTTCTTGGGTTGAAGTTCAGTGAGCAGACTAGACAGGCTGGCCAGTGAGCCACAGTGACCTACCTGTCTCTATCTCTCCAGAACTGGTATTATTATACATACATGCCACTATGCCTGATTTTTTAAAACATGGATTCTGAGGATTGAATTGAATTCAGGTTCTCATGCTTGCCTGAAGATTGCTGACTTACCAGGCATTACCTCACGCTAGATTAATACTCTGGAAAAAGAACACCCTGACCCTCCTATCTTAATTGGCTATCTGGACAGTAGGCTTTTAGAACTCTTGGACCCTATATGTATCACTGAGGTTTTTCTGCACGTCAGTTTTATTGTCTTCAAAACAGAGTTTACACCATACAGAAGAATGAAAATTTTCTACTTCCTGGATTGGTGTTAGGGAAGGTGGATGTCAAGTCATTTAGCTGTGTGTGAAGAAATGTTGTGGGGCAGGATGCCAGCATAACCTTATGGCTAGTACTGAGTCAGGTTATTTTGGCACAGAATATCATTCATATCAACAGAGCTTATGAAATTTCTGTGTGAAATTTCAGCATTTATTTCTTTCACTGAGTGTATGTTTTGCTATCTATGAAAAAAAAAATCTCTGGAAGGAGCTATATATTTATTCTGTGTAATAAGGAGTGTGCAAGGATTACAGTGGGCAGCTTTAACTAAAGTCTTTTTCTGCTAGGAGGGATGATCACAGCCTAAACATGTTAATACTTTTTGTTGCCTTGGTTTCCTCATCTATGAAAGTGTATAAAGGTACACATCCGCGTTTTCTTACCTGATGCTATGATAAAATACCTTTGTTAAAAAGACTTAAGTCATAAAGGTTTTCTTTAACTCCTGATGTCAGGCTGTAGTCCATCATAGCTGGGGAGCCACATACCTTACAGAGCTTCCCAGATCACATCTGTCTTCAAGGATGGAGAGCAGGGAATACATGAATGCTTGGGCTCATCTTGCTTCCTTATCTAGTCAGGACCCAAATCCACAGAATGGTGCTATCTGCTGGAACTTGCCACATCAGTGCTTGTAATAGAAACTGTCTCCCATAGACATGACCACAGACTAATCTAGTCTAGGGAGTCTCTGCTAGAGATGCCCATCCTAGGTGATTCTAGACTGTGTCAGGTGGACAATACAAAGTGACTATTGCAGTGTACCTCTCTAGTTGTTAGGAAAATTAAGTAAGCCCACCAGACCTGCTGGGTTCATACATTCTCCCAGTGTAGTTAGCTATCTAGATTTTCCTACATGTCACATGGTAGACCACTGCTTGAAGTCTGATTTGAGTCTGGCAGATAGATGTTTGGGGTTTCATGAGCAGAAGGAAAAACTTCAAAGACTATGGACTGAAGACACTGTAGTAGAACATTCATCCATTCATCCATTTGTTCATTTGTTTGTTTTTATATTTTTGCTGATCTTGGAGTCAATCAACAGGAATAAGTATTTGTTTTTTTTTTTTTTCTTTCTGCAAAACTGAACTTTTCTGCAAATCTGTCTTTGTGATCTTCAGATCCAGACTGAACGACTAAAGAATTTCTGGTCTCTAGCAACTCCTCCACTCTGTGTACACAACAGAAGATATAATCCCACATTAAATCAGACCCTCTTTAGCCAATGACCAAAAAGAGAAGTTCGGACATCTACTATATTTAAAAAAGATTAATTGAGCATTTGATGCTCTTGCTTAATATCTCATATCATTTTATTATTGGCTTTGGACCCTTTTACAACCTTCATGCATTTACTTTAGACATTGTCATTTCATGTTAAAATTAGACACCACTAGGTCACTTTGAGGTATCATCACTCACTAATATGTTTGTTCTGCAGTCCCTGGGGCAAGGAGGCAGGGTGCCTGTGCTATCATTCCAGCACTGATAATATGGAAAAACAGTTCAGAGGCAAATCACACATCATGAGCCAAACAAAGGGAGAGGAAAAAGGCCAGCACTACAGAAGAGAAAACAGGACTTGCTTAAAAGTGAAACCCAATAAAGAAACAAAAATCCTCCAACAGAATAAAAACCTCTGGAGGATAAAACATGAATAGTGTGAAGGCCATTTTGCATTTTAAATGGCAGAAGGCAGCATAGTAGTGTGAAGAGTTATAATGATTATTTTGTTATTAGGAAAATCTGGATGAAGTTAAGTTGCCGTGTTCCGCATATGCCGGGAGTCCTCAACCGATAGTTATATGCTCCTAAATCTCGTGTTGTATTTCTTCCCAATAGCCCACTTTTACTTCAGAAAATGGGAAGAAAAAAGAAATAATAGCAAATGTGATTATACCCAACAAATAGTAGAATGATTTTCATCCATCTTTGTGGTCCACCTGCTGTTTCTCCTTCCCATCTGCCCGTGAGAGGAAGGTCGCTGCAGGTCATAGGCAGTGGCATATGGCTGAACAGGACACAAGTGAGCTAGCTGTGCATAGTCAAGGGTCATTCTATTCTTTTCTTTCTTTTTCTTTTTTTTAACATACTGACCTCTCTGCACTTTTAATTTTGTGTGAGTATGTGTGTATGCATGTGTGTTCATGTGTGAGGAATTCCTACTGTATTTTAATAGAAAAATTCATCTTTGAAGCGTTGCAGAAGACATAATTTTCATGGATTATTTTAATAGATTTATTATTAGTATCACTATTGTAATCCTACATTTAGAGGGTGTCATTCACACACAAAGTCAAGTTCATGAAATTTTCTATTACTCTTAAGTTTAAAAAAAGCTGTAATCTGTTTCAGGTATTCAGCACAATGAGAAATGGATGAGAAGAATGTAGCTCTATTTTTGGAGCCCATTTATATATATGTATAAAGGCATCCTGAGCCCGTGTGTTAGCAGATATGTGAATTCTGATGTTTCTTGCTTTTTTCCTTAATCCCCACCTATAATAAATTTAAAATGTATATTTATTGGTCTTTATAATCATAAGATTAATATATATTTATTTAAAAATAATCTATACAAATGTTACTATAAAAATAAAATTTTTTAATTTTACAAAAGTAAAACACTCCCTAATCTAATTTTGTCTGTTATCTCAGTTTTTTTTCTAAGTAACTCTGTAATTCTGTTTATGCAGGCAGAATGGAATTACAACATATCATTTGTATGTGTGTATGCACGTGCACTGGATGTGAGTATGGGAGTATATGGGTGCATGCACATGTATAGGCTAGGGTTATGTGTCTTTTGTATCAATCCTGGCCTTGTTGCCTTGAGACAAGCTCCCTCACTGAACTTGGAGATCTCTGTATCAGATAGACTGGATGGCTAGTGATCTCATAAGGTCTGCCTGTGTGTGCCTTGTAATGCTGGGGTAATAGGTGTGCACAGCTATGCTGGGTTTTTTACATGCGTGCCCGGTCTTGAAGTCATGTTCTGCTTGCAGTGAAAGCACTCTCATCTGCTCAACCATTTCTTCAGCCCCATGGTTCATCATTTTAATTTTTGTCTAAAGATAAAAACATACATATTAATATTTTCATGTTTTACAAATGAAACATAGCTGTAAAATAATCTAGTAAGTATTTGGGTAGCCTTTAAGTTTTATTATAAAGAAAAATGCATATTTTTGTTACAGATTTGCAAAATTACTTGATTAATATAGAGCTCTAGTTGCAGAAGATTCAAAAGTTTTGAACCTGTTTAAAGGCTTTGGCATGCTTTTGCTAAATGTCTCAGCACTGTCTTCACCAGGGAATGGATATGACATGCATCTTTCACTCTGGGATAGATGATTCTGTTAGACCTAATGAGGGTTTTTATTCAGTATATTCACATATATTGATTTACATTACCTTTGTTAATTTTGAAGCTTAGAAATATTTATTTGCGCCTGGGTGTCCTTTCTCTGAATGCTTGCTGGTGCCCTTCTCTTGTTTTCCATGGTCTGGCCACCTTTCTTTTGGTTTGCAAAAGTTCCACATGTGTTGTGCTTCTTTCTTTGCCTAGCACTTGCTTTTTTTTTTTTTTTTTAGTGGGAAATTCTACATTTCTACATTTCTTTTTTCTTTTTTTTATTATGAATAGAGTCACATTTTCTATCCGTGTATATCCTTGTTCAAAGTCCCTTACCCCTCCCACCCCTCCAGTCATTCTCTCTTCTCCACATCTTCCCATCTCCTCCCCAGCAAAGGCAGGAGGTCCCAAGGTCCCAAGGTGGCTTAGTTCAGCATCCACTCCTGGCAGATCCAGTTTCCTAACCCCAACTTCAAGACTGAGTCAGGTGTTCCTCTAGAGGGACTAGCATCCTAGGTGCTAGTCCAAGGTGTTTCAGATCCCAAGCTGTTCAGTGGTTGTGGTTTGCAGCTTGGACATGCTTTGCTTTTTTCTTGTTTGTTTAGAGTCCACTAATGAGTGAGTACTTATTCTTTTTCTTCTTCTTCTTCTTCTTCTTCTTCTTCTTCTTCTTCTTCTTCTTCTTCTTCTTCTTCTTCTTTTTCTTCTTCTTCTTCTTTCTGGGTTTGTGATACTTTGCTCAGGAGGATATTCTCCAAATCCATCTATTTGCCTGCAAATTTTAGGATATCATTTTTTCTTACTGCTGAGTAGTACTCCATTGTGTAGATGGACCACAGTTTGTTAATCCATTCTTCAATTGAGGGACATCTAAGTTGTTTCCAGGTTCTTGCTATTATGAATAACGCTGCTGCTATGAACATAGTTGAGCTAATGCCTTTGGAGTAGCACTTGCTTTTTTTTAAAAAAAATTATCTTTGATCTTTTTTTTTTGAGGCAGAGCCTGGCTATGCAGCCCAGGTTCACGCTGGCTTTGAACTCACATTGTAGCTCATGCTGCCAGGAACTCACAGTCCTGCTTCAGCTTCCTGAGTTTTAGCATCATAGTCATGCACAAGTGTGCCTGGTGGGCTTCCTTTTTAAATTTAGAAAATACTGTTTCAAATGGAGTAAGCTCTCAAATGCGAATGCATCAGCAACCCTGCTTTTAGTTGGGGTTCTGCCTCTAATTAGTCCGTATGGGGGGCATTTCCTGCTCTCCTTCTCTTTCTCACCTGTGTAACAAGACTGAACTTGATACTTCTCAAGTACACTTTCAGTTGTTACCATCTAGTCTTGGCTCATTTTTGCCCAGTTGGTAGTGTCTGTGGGAGCCAAACACTGAACACTTAATTTCAGTGTAGTTGTAAAAGTTACTGCCTCCACTTTCTTTTGGGAGGATTTGTATTTGATGCTTAAAGAGATTCTGTTATGTGGGTCATTTTTATGGAAGCTTATGAAGGGCATAAGCCACACAGTTGTTTTAACTTGTCTTGACTAGTGACTCATGGGCATTAGTATTCGAGGGCCAGCTGTGCATGCCTATGCATTGAGAAGCCTTGCCAGGAAGGCTAGAGAAGAAAGGCTTTAATCCACAGCCCTGGCATCAGGAGGGTTTGATTACATGTGGGGTAGATATGTTGGAGCTGTTATTTTTGTGGTTATTCTGTAAATGGACTTTCCATGTGGAATGGGACTTATTGGGAAAGCAGAGGGTTGTGTCTGAAGGCACTTAGTTACTTAACGTGGAACAGAGAGCTAATTGTACTTTCAGGGTCATTCTCAGGCTCTTACTGAGTGGCGTTTATGTGGTTAAAAATACCCAAAGCTGAAAGTCACTTTCAAATCAAAACACTCACAAGAGAAACTTCCTGCCTCCTCCAGGTCCCTTACCAAGTGGTTCTCGTTCTGTGCATTTATGGCCTATGTGCTAGGCAAATGATGGAAAATCCTCCATTTAGCCTCTTCTTGGCTTACAAATGGCTCACTGTCCACTGTGTAAATTGCTGGCTTCTAGATATAGACCATGAGGCTGAATGTTCGCTTTAAAATGGACCTATAATAATAGTGCAAAGAGACACCAGATCTTGAGGACACCTATACCTTCTCATCAGTGCAGGATTCCTTAAGACTACCATTGTTCTACCACTCACTGATTTTCCTATCAGGCTTACTTTCTACTGGAATAAGATTGATATTTCTTTTGTGTGTGCGTGTTTCTGTTGGATGTCTTTTTTATTTGCTAGCCACCTTATTTTTTGAGAGAACTTCTCTCACTGAATCTGTGGACTCCAGGGCTTTGTCTGTCTTTACCACATTTCCTTCTGCACAAGGTTACAGGTGTACAGCACCACACCTGGCTTTTTATGTGAGTGTTATGGAGTCAAATTCATGTCCTCCTATTTGCACAGCATAGCGCTTTATCACTTGAGGTCCCCCCCAGCCCCCAAACCATCCTCCCTTTAAAGTTAAAACAATAAAGACTTAATAGAAACAATTTTACATTTATGTTTTTGGAGTAAGACTAAGATATTTAAACTACCTAAAAAAATGTTAGGCTGTGTTTGAAAACCATTGACGGAGCAGACTGGCAAGGTTTTAGTTGTGGTTGACCCGGAAGATTAAGTCTAGCATCTCTGAGAAGATGAGGGTATAACTTCATAGCTTGATTCTTTTCTTCATTAGTTGTTCAAATTTTCTGATATTTGGAAAGGTATTTTAAAGAAAATAGAAGAACTGAGGAGATAGAGTTTAAAAATCACTTCTCGTGACTTTACAATGTACAACTTCTCTGTTTTTTTTCCCATACATTTGATATTTCTTATTATGTAAGACAAAACATGAAAATTTGAACCTTACTTTTTAAAATTGAAAAATGAAAATTTCTGACTAATTGTGAGTTTACCATACCTGACACATTAAATAAAAAAAGAAATTAAGATAGTACTACCTGTTTAAAGACAATTAACACCAGCATTCTATCTCTTCATATAAAGTAAGAATTTGGAGTTTTGGAAAGTAATGTATTGATGTTCAATTTGGTGGTAATATCTACAAAGCTGGAGTGAAAAATTAGCTTCATGGCTTGGTGTGACATTTGCTTCTCTTTGCTCTTATTTCAGAGGTGATTGCTGACCACCAGATCGAGACAGGCCTATTGAAGCCTGACCTTAAGGATAAGGTCACATATACTTTGCTCCGGAAGCACCGACATCAAACCAAGAAATCCAACCTTCGGTCCCTGGCTGACATCGGGAAGACCGTCTCCAGTGCAAGTAGGATGTTTACCAACCCTGATAATGGTAATGCAAAGCCAGCTGGCTGTTGCTGTCTCTTCTTCCCCTCCACCTCTACTCCATCTCTTCGGATCCTTCTTTCTTCCTCCTTATATGTCTGTTCTCAAGGTCATGCACCATAGTCATTTCATGATCCTTTTAATACACTTGGGCAGGTGTGCAATCTTGCTGGAAAGGTTTGCTGTGGCTGGAGTTTACAAAGCCGCAGTGCCAGGCTTCTCCATGTGTGTCTATGCTGGTGACGGAAATGGCTTGTTAATAACTCTGTGGTGAAGGAGCTGAGTATTTCAGATGAATCAGTAAGCTTGAAGACATCTTCAAGATGACTCATAACATCTAAGAGTATCTAATAAGATATAATAAATGTTTTGAAATATTATATAACAACATCTTTGCTTAAGGATGGTAGTCTGCATCTGATCTATTAGTGCTCATCTTACTAGTGTATCTCTTAAATCATTTTTACCACTTAAAAAGGCAGTTGATTTCTTGATAAATGTTACATTCAGATGGAAGTATAATTATTTAAGATGGATATTGACTCATTATATAACAATAGGAAAGGTACTATGTTCTTGTTACATTTATTTTATTACATTTACCACAGTTTTTTGGAAAGTGTCTATTTTTGGTATCTCTGTCATCATTGGAAATAATATTTATATTTGGGTGCAGTCTGAGAAGGGTAAAGCCCTTCTCCATGAAGAATGGGAGATAAAGATGTGGTGAATAGTGTTGAGGAAGTATTGGGTTAGCAGAACCAGCTTAGACACTCCCACCAACTGAGGGAGGGAGACTTGGTGGAGTCAGCTGTCCTTTCATCATATAATAGAATGTGTTCTCAGGCTAAAAGTAGGTTAAATGATTATAGAAGGTGAATTTGATCTCAGCCACTCCCTATCCAAAAATGTGATTTTTCTCACTTAATATTAAAAGCCAGTGGTTTGAAGACAAAGTACTATAAATAAAATTTTATGTTTTGGAACACAAACTCTATAAAATAGTTAAGATGTGAATGCTTTTAATAAAATACACTCCTGTGGGAGGAAGGGGAGGAGGAAGGGAGAGAAAGGGAGAGAGAGACAGACAGAGAAGGACAGGGAGAGAGCCTAATTTAGAATACTTTTGCTATAATTCGGTGCTTCTATTGTTACCAGGAGCATTGCTGTCAACAGAGATATCTTGGGTTTTATACTCCTGTTGATTTATTTTTGAAGAAGAGTTTGTTCAGTGCCTGGCAGTGTTGTTGTTTGAACAGGCTCTTTTAATTCACCTTATAAGCATTTCATTTTAACCAGCATACATATTTACAGTTATGGCAGTTAAATTTTAGGTCTCTTTTTTATCTCAGGCAATAATCTTCTTCCTCATTAAAAACAACAACAACAAAATCATGATTCCAAGAGTTGGAAGGTTCTTTTTTCTTTTCTTTAAATCATTGTATTAGTAGAAGTACCTAGAGGTAAGAAAATGCTTGGTGTTCACATGTTGCATGAGCACTGACTGGCTACCATAGTCCTCTCTTCTCAGAAGGGTAAGCTCCCTTTTCATGCACTCCAGACAGAGCAGAAACAAGCCCCAGATGAGTCTTAGAAGCCAACCTTTTGGAGAAGGTACTTAGACGTGAAGACATGAAGTACAATGAATTCATTGAGGTTGCTCGTTCTTCATTGAGCTTTGTCCTCTCAGTTGATCCTGTACATCAGAGGAAGGTGAACCTGCCTTCATCATTCCATCATTCATCTCCCATCTGTGCAATGCTGTACAGACAGGACAGAAAGCAAACAGGAAAAGGCTGGTGCTTCTTTTTTTTTTTTGGTCCTTCAAATGATCAGCCTACACCCTGAAGGATAGGATACGATTAGTTTGTTTCAAATGTGTTATTATTGGCCTGTATGTTACCTAACTCTTTCAGTATCACAGGCAAGATTTGGCTTTGCGAGATTCTATAGCAATGAGTTACATGTGCCTCCAAGGTACATGATCATAAATCATGGGGTGGCAAGTTTTTGGCTTTCTACAGGTGTTTATTACTAGCCTGCAAGTTTGCACAGTCACTTTTATGTTTTAGGGCTTAATATACCTAAGAACTATGTAATGTTCTTTGAATAAACATCTAAAGTAAGGATTTGTATACTGATCACTACTCTATTAATAAAGAAGAATCTTAGGTCGACTGTAATATCCTCATGCAAACCTAGAAAAATGTAAATCACCTTAGCCTTAACTATAGAAATAGATCCTGTGACAGAGACTGCTTTTGCTATGCCAGTGACAGCTTGGCAGATAGTTGAATGGCCTGGAGTTACTTAGGCAGGGATTGTTTTAGTTCCCAGTAGTGTCCTAAGGTAAGCTCTTATCTACTTATAAGATCCAACTGTGAGGGGTGAGGGGAGATTCTGTGAGGAGTTTGTTACATACAATGACTGTTAAATCCTATTAGCATTCAATTAGATAATTATATTGAAAACAATGGCAACACATACTCAAAATGCACAACTTCCCATTTGCTTGATGCTCTATGCACTTGAGGTGATTTCCACTTGTGTGTAAAGTGTGATACTATAAATTGACTGCCACCATACATTGGGTCTGCATCTTGTCCCATCATGCACTGGGTTCCAGTGTTGACTTCAGTAGCTTCATGTAAGCAGCTGAAATGGCTACAAGGGAAGTGTTCACACTGTAGAGATCAGCAACTGCTACAAACCAGACTTGCTTTATTATTGTTCCCGTTGTTTCTAAACTTTAAAAAAATGATGGCGATTGTACATCCATAGCACCCTGAATGTGCCTGATCTTGTCTGATCTCAGAAAAAAAAATGGTGAAAACACTAGCAATTCAGATTAGCTCAAAGCATGTACTTACCACATACAGTTTCTGAAACACAAATAATCCCGTAAGAGTGAAAAGACATTTTAGTAGTTAAAATTTCTATTTGATTTAGTAGAGGACTGACTGAAACACCACTGATAAATCAATGAAATACAAAACATATTTATTGTTTTATTTTTGTCATATTAACAAACATGATATAATCACACGTTCAGTCTGACTCACATTATGAATCTTTTCCTCCCTCCCTGCCTTCCTCCCTCCCTGCCTCCCTCCCTCCATGCCTCTTTCCCTTCCTTTGGTGCATTATCATGAATGAACTCACTTTTTAATTAGTAAAAAGTTCTTTTCTACCAAAGAATTAGAAAAATAATGTAGACTATTTTGGTGCCTTAAAAAAGAAATAATGAATAATTCCTTAGATAGGCACTTATAATCAACAAATACATCCAGCTATATGTGAGGTGTTTGAGCACAGCCATGCAATATAGATTTCAGAGTAATAGGAATGTTTTCTGGAGCATCTGCTTCAGTAGCTACTGCTCGCTTCAGGAAGAAACTCATATGAATAAATTCTATGCGTTTCTTCAGACTTTTTGGTGAGTGGTGTCAACACCCATTGTATAACAATGGGTGGGAAGAGGCTATTTCTTCTCATAGTCTGAACCTCCCTTGCTTTTTGTTAAATGGCTATAAGAGAAATGGTGTGAATATTAGATCAGGCTGCCTTGACTCTGGTGTGAATTAGGTCTGGCTGGGACTACAGCCAGGTTTGGCAGCTTTCTCGGTCCCTTTAGCAATTCTTTGCTTTTGGTCTGGGCTTTGGTTTCTAATTTGCCCAGTTAGTTGCATGGTTCTACTTCCCATCTTCCATCAGCACATTATGAATTTAGCCATGATGCCTGTAGCAAAAGATAGGGCCAGTGCTTCCCTAACCTCCCTCAGAGATGTTGCTCCCCTGGAGGAGCCTTCATGCATCTCTCATTCTGAGGTGGTCAGGTGACATCTTTCATCCTTAGGGATGTATCTTTTTCTGATGAGCATGCCATTCCAGGTGCCTTTCTGAATACAGCCTGCTCCTTCCAATGCTCAGCAGCACATATCCATCTGTTTTGTTCTGGACCATCATTCTCTATGCATTTGCACAGCACAGATGCATGTCTTGGCCAGAGCTCAGCAAAATGCTCTTTCAACCTGATAATAAACAAGGTAATCCATGGAAGTCGCCAGCAAAGTATCTGAATGAAGCCTCTTGCTAATGATAGCAGCTACTGTGGCTATTCCTGGTAATGTATTTCTAACTCATCCATAAGGCACCGGTCTTATTGCTTTCTCCTGGTCTTCCAGATCTGTAATGTTCAAACTTTTAACATCCCATTTTATTACTTACTACTCTATCCTACACTTTATGGCAATGAGAAGTCAGGCTTAGAAGTAGAACACAGTGAATCTTTAGGCCTGCTTATTCAGGGCCTATTTCATAATCTTCTTGAAGATACAATGCTATTTCTTCCACGGGTTTATTTCAGTCCTCAATCATATCTAGTAGATACATGACTTTGAGAGTTATGTAATCACTCCGAGTCTTGTTATATCTGTAATGTAAGAGTTACAGTGTATTATTCTGTTTATGTTACCAGGAGTAGGTAAGATACATTATGAAAATACTTTAATAACAATGTAAGATGCTGCTCTCAGGAACAGATAATATTCAGAAATATCTTGAGGGATATTTTTAGTGACCGTCGGATTTAAAATTGAGAACAAATCATTGCTTTCCCATGTTTAGCTTATGTTGTTATTGCCTGTGCTTCTCAGCCCCTCCTCCCATTGCTCTAATGGGAAAAGATTCCTGAGGTTTCATTTTTAAAGCAGCATTACTTTCATTATCAGGTTTGCCATTGTCAAACCATCCATAACAAGTTGTCATAAATGGGCTTTAGAGTATTTTAAGTTGCTACCTAAAGTATCGATACTGATCAGCATGTGTGACCACTGACAGGTTTTAGCTATCAGTGAATAACATAGGATGCTGCCATGAAATTAATATGTTAAAATTCTTTTACTAATTGAGAATCTAGCCTATGCAACCAGAATCTAAGGTAGAACCATGCTATACAAGCTTCTCTTTGTATTAGAGTGCCACAAACGAGTATTTGATTTTCACACCTCCTCTCCAGGGAAAGTCACATGCTGCTACAAGGCTGAGGAAAACCATCCAGGGCTTGGGATGTTTAGTCAAGTCTCCCTTGCAAAGTCTTTTTCCATAGCCTCATCTTGCTCTGATAGCAGATGGGAGGGAGGATGGGTGTGGATCTGGGACTGTGTCCTGGTCTATGTAGAAGAGAATCAGAGAAGAAGGAAGGAAAGGTGGGGGGAGGAAGAAGAAGAAACAGGTCAGAAGAATCGAGTGTGACCCACTCTCTATTATGCCCTCCAAAAGGAAGGAGGAGAAGAGAATGTTTAAGTCTCCCAAGACTGGTCAAACATACCTCAGTTAGCACAAACCCTCTTTCATTAAAATACATGACAAAAAGAGATCTTTACCAGTTATCAGTTCAAAGCTGGATTTATCCATTTTATTGGATATTGACATGTATTTGTTTATAGATATAAAAACAAGGTCCTATTTATACAATGTAGAGTAATTGAATCAAGTCAGTTAACATATCAATTACCCCAATACTTACTATGTATTCCTCATGTGAAACTGAAGCATTGTAGTATTTGACCAACATCTTTTATTATTTTTCCCAACTCTTCAGCCTCCGGGAACTGATGGTCCTCCTGTGCACTCAGATGATTTATAGTACACATGTAAAAGTTTTATTTGTCTGACTTTGTGTAGCCCATTGTACCTAATGACCTTTCCACTCATTCATGATGCCACATATAACATAATTACCCTTATCTTTAGGGCTAAATTGTACCTTTATATACAACACATTTTTTTATTGGCATTTATATTGACTCCACATATTGGCTATTGTGAAGTATGCTGCATTAATACAGAAGTGCAGATCTATCTTTTAAACATTGATTTCAGATCTTAAAGTTAATTTAAATTATGGTAAGCTACTGTCTTACCATATGGTAAGTGTTTTCTGCTACCCTTCATGATGCTGGTAAACAGATATCATGAGTATTAGTAGTAACACCAACAGTTTGAGTTACTAATATTTGAACACCTGTGTTGCACCAGAAAATATGATATATAATAGTTTTAATATATGCAACATCTCTATTTGCAGGTGAAAGTCTTGAAACTCAAATGTAAAATTAACAGACAAACATAATTAGTGGAAGGACCAAATGTTGAATGTTTATTTTATAATAATATGCTAATTCAATTGCAGAGAAATGAGCTTCCTCTGCTGCAAGTTATTTCCCAGTTCTCAGTGAATCCTGGTCCTTTACTCCATATTATAATATGATATTGGAGGACTTTGTCAGCCATTATCTGAGCAGTACTACACAAACAAGGGAGTCACTTGAATCCTTTATCAGATTATCAAATGGATATTTCTAGGCAGTGTGTCTCATATGTGCTTATAGGTGAATTCTGTTGTGCTCGGGTAAATGTCTTAGCGAAATAACAGCTCTGGAAAAGCAGTAGATGTTCAATAACTATTTAAACATGCAATTCTGCATTTCTACAAAGAGCCCTAAATATTTAAAATAAGCAAAGTTTACTTTCTCTTTACTAAGGAAGCATTTTGCTGGAGAAATTTCTACCTATTTGTTTGGTTCTGTGCTAGATTTAGGAGCAGAGCTGGGTCTCACGGCTTTTGATAAGTTGATTCCCATTGAGAATATAAATCATTACTTTCCTTTCCTCTCACAGCACCATTTCCTACAATCTACACATTGAAAACCATCACTCAAAAGTCTCTAGAACCTTGTTTTTTCTCATCAAGTTATGATGGCATAAGCCAATTTTTACCTTGTGTATGCCTAAAGTCAGGCAAAAATGATTTAAAAGAAAGTATGTATGATATTAGCAAAAACAAGCTGCTTAATTTGTAACTAAAGAGGGAAGACTTACAGTGAAAACATTGTGTAGGAAAGGTAGACATAATGTATTATTACTATGATCTAAATGTATTATTGCCATGGTCTAATTATAGAAAGTTATCCTCTAGATTTCAGAACAACTTTTCAAAATTTATCTTTAGACTAAATTTGTAATGTGAAAAGAAAAAAAAAGCTACCTGAAAGAGTTACATCATTTATCTCTTTCTTCCTACATGGAACACAAAGGGTCCAACAAATCAACATGTTGGAATTTGCCAGTGTAAGTAATGGATGCTGTGAGCCTCCGTGTTCTCACTAGGGTAAGCAGCCAGATGGCTCCAGTAAGGCTTTTGAAATACAGGTGCCAAGTCTCTATGGGCAGTTACATTTTCATGTCTGCTTTTGGAGTCAGGTTCTTGGCTGGTATCTGCCAGGCTCTATTCCACTGTCCTCTTGATGAGGATGCTAAGCATTCATAGAAGCTGTGTATTCAAAGAGGGTTGGTTCCCAACAAGTATTATACTGGCAAATTGAGGCAAATGAAGAAGTAAGAGGGGAAGTTACTTACTAGCTTGAGTACCTGCTAAACTTTTTCTTAGGAGCAAGCCATAAGATCAGAGAGAAAATTTGTCCCACCCTGTCTTCTTACCAGCTAAAGGACTGGACCCCTCTTTGAAGTCTACTTTGGATTCTGATCTCCATCTGTTATCTCAATGAATGCATCTTAGTGCAACCTTGTTTGTACCTAGACAAGTAGATACCAGTTACTTAGACTTGTCATTTTGTGTAGCTCTGTCTGTAGGAATATTGACTCTTTAAACAGGTCTATAAGTTGTCAAGAGAAATAGGTGAGACTTGATCAGTATGCCAGTGAATATCTCTAAATGTTTCCCTCTTGACAGAAACAATTTTGGAATAATCTCAACTAGTTCATTTTGTTTTCTTCATTTTTCTCAGTACAATAAAAACTTGCAAAGAAGTTCAATTATGGAAAACAATTAAAAATTCAGATTGCAAGAGAGAAGATATCAGATTTGCTTCAAACAGGTGCTGGCACAGAGGGCTTGCTAACAAATCCTGGCTTTATTTACAGCTTTTAACCATAGACAGACAAATTTATAAAAATATTTCTGGATTTTATAATGTGCTCAATGCCCAAATTTGGCCATAAGTTTATATCTATTTGAAAATGGTTTGATTTAAAACCTGACTTCTCTGGTTACCAGTAGTCATATGAAATGACCATCTGCCTGCCCTGTCTTTTGCATACAGTGTGAATAAATTATCTAATGGTTGTTATTTGGTGGAATATGCTAAATGTATTACCTTGATAATATACTGACTTTTTATTTTTTAAGGGGAAAAAACTTTTAAGTCTAAATTGTGTATTGCCTCATGGTCATGTATTTCCAACTTTACTGTTATTCCATAAATGATTAGGACACTTCCCAGTAGCCTTGGAGCATGGTACTTTGTAACAGTAGCAAACCAAGTGACATGAGGTTCCAAGACCAGATGGCACTCTCCTAGGAAGAAGCCAGTAATGCCCTCCAGTTGATGAAATGCACCTAGAGGAACTTGACTGAACATTCAGCTTGGATCATTATCTTTAATTTGGAATGGATACACCAAGGGTTAAAGTTATAGTAAAATAGATATTGGAAGGCACTGAAAAAAAATGAAGACCAAAATTGCTATCTCAAATGGGTTTGTATTCAATCAAATTAATTTCATTAAAGCACCAAATGGATTAAAGACAGAAAATTGATGATCAGTCTGAATTTGTCAAGGAAAATATTCCAGACACAATATCTGAAATCCTGCTTTCTGCATTTGTCCACAAGCTCCATAGCCAGCCTATTGGGTTAGATTGCTAGAAAGCTGTTATCTAATATGACCTCCTATCCCCTGTGCTTTACAAAACTGTGTGTGCTGCCTCCCTCTGTGTGTGCTTATGTGGCGGACAGTTATTAACAGTCCTGACATTGTATCTTCAGATTAATGTTCATCATAAAAATCTGTCTTCTAGATATACTCCGTGTTTTGTGTGTTGGAACTGCCGGACGAATCATCCATTTCTGTTTGGGGAGCTATAATGATTGAATGTAATTTTCCCAAAACCTTGTCCAATCTTTGTTGAAATTTGTTCCATTTAAGGGCTCAGGGTTTTGGGAGGAGGTGAATGTCATTGTAATATGTCATTGTTCTCCTTTAACCCGCTTGTGTGATGATTTGCTTTAGTATTTTTTTTCTTTCTAATTAATGCTTCCACCTTCATCCTTGCTGTGGCTGCTCATGTGTCTTCCTTTTCCTGTCTTCTGCTTCTGACACTAAAAGCCCGCAGCCCGCTTGAGAACTCAGTGCCCTGCCTAGCCAATCGCACCTTGGATGATGACCCCCGAGTGCGGCGCACTCCCAGCGTGGGATGGCTCAGTAAGTCCATGGGTGGGGAAACGGCAAAGATGGTGGCGGTGGGAAGAGGGAGGGCAGGACTGGGTGACACAGTGGAGTGAAGACGATCCCTGAGAGTGCCCACAAGGATAATGTGTAAGAATCACAGAACCTGAGATGATTGCTTGCACCTACCACAGAATTTTCTTTGTGGCTTGGTGACCTGAGTCAAGTACCTTGTCATGTAGTGGGAATTGTACAAAGGTAAGGGTCAGGTGTAGCATGGCAGCCTCTATCTAGGTGACAATGTTTCCAAACTCATTTTTGCCATGTCGACGCTGCTCTGTTTCTCTTCCCAGAGATGAAAGGCTGTTAACTGAGATGTAGTCTTCCTGTGGGAGTTAGGAAGAATTTACTAAGTTGACTTAGCCCTACAAATGTTCTGTACATGCCCGAAAAAAAAGGAAGGTGATATGGACAATGACCTAGACCTTGAGGGAGAACCATTTTTCTTTTCAAAAATAGAGCTTTACTGGAGAGGCATGGGCTATTTTTCTAAAACTGATTCATAAGACAGTTTGCACAGACAACTACATGGATTTTTTTTGCCCCTAAAATTTCTGAATTGATCATGTAGACTTTTTCCAGATATCAAGAATCCCATGTGTGATGACACATTCTTAGGTTTCTGCTTATTATTTCTTTCATATAGTACAACTATTGAGTTCATCCTTTTCCTATTTTAGCATTAGAAAATTTGACTTTACTGTAAAGATGCCTTTTTTAGCTGACTTAGTGGGAAAAGGTTTAGTTCATCCTAAAATAGTGTTTGTTGAACTATATTCTTTCCAAGCTTCTCTTGCTATAAATTTTATGTCTTAAGAAACTATTAATAATCTCTATGTTTCATGGATATATAAATAAATGTGTCCCATATCACTGCACACTAGGCACTGTTGTGCTCTATACCTTCAGAGATGAATCATGTGGGTCTTTGCCCTCAAGGGGCTCCCTCTCTACTGAGGGAGGCAGAACTCAGGTGGCTGATTGTTGTGTAAGATGATAGACTGCTGAAAAACACAAGTATACCTTATACCTATGTGACACTCACCCATACAGCCACATAAGAGTGTAGAAGCGGGTTAGCCTGAGGATGCTCATAGCACAAGAAGGTTCTTTGAAGTATGAATTTTGTGATGGGAGAACTGAGGAAGGACGAGTCTATTTTTGAAGTATTAACTTGGTAACCATATTTTTTTTTCTAGAAAGTAGGTCTGACCAATTGAATAGCAATATAACATCATGAACATTAATTTATTATTCTTCATGATTTCTGGTCTTAGTACATTTTGGCTTATGATTGCTAAGCAACCTTGGCAGCCGTTTCCATGATCTACACTTTCCTGATGAAAAGAACAATATTAGAGAGGTTAAGTAACTTTCCAGAAACATACAGCTCATGTGTGTCTAGGATAGGATTAATATATGATTGTTTCTTCTGCTATATGGTCGGTATTATTGTTTAAGAGTAGAAACTTACAAGATTTCATTGCTAGAAAGATCCATTGGTTATTCAGTACAGTCCTAGTTCCAGCACCCACATGATTTCTTTTGGAAGAATCATATTTCCTTCTTATGAAGGAAATATTTACTTCTGTGTATTTTCTAGTGATGCTGCCTGGGAAGCAGCATGGGCTTTTGAGTTTAGAATCAAGCTGAATGGATCAAGTTTGAGTTTAGAATTAAGTTTGAATCCTTGCTCTACCACTGATGATTTTGTGATATTGGGAAAGGTACTTTTGCATTGTCAACTTGGGTTTTTCATATATAAAGCTGTGTCAATCTTGTCAACATTGGATCTTCATGAGAATTAAGAAGTGAGTATAGCACAGTGCTCAGTACTCAGTTATCCGGTGCTAATAGTATTATTTCTTGAACAATTATCTTTTGTGCTTATTTATATGTTCTATCAGACACCTAGAGAAAAAAGCATCAAGAAAATTGGTAACAGTGCTGTTTGTTGTTGGTATATTGATGGCTGCCATATAAAATCTAGCCTCCATGCTAATTTAAGAAAACTTCTGTCTATTTATATCCTCTCCTATATATATATATATATATATATATATGTGTGTGTGTGTATATATATATATATATACATATATATATATATATATACTCTTCCTAAACTATTGTCTTTGATGTACAGCCTCAATCACCTTTTTGGGGAAGGGATCTTCTATTATTTACCGTGTCAGTCCAATGAATTAAGTACCTATTGAGCAGCCTAAGATGTGTAAATTAGGATTAAATATGGTTGGCCCCACCTTCCTACCCAGCTTCATTTTTGTCCACTGTAATGTGATGTGAACCTCTCTCCTGATCAGCTTGTCCTTTGCATTTTGGTCCCTGGGAGGATGAGACCCACCTCTCTTTGGTTTAGCTGAGGAGGTAGGCCTGCCTACCATAACCTTTTAAAATAGACCTACTCTAAAGCAGATAGGAGCTGCATGAAACTCTATCTCCTTTATGAAATAGCTCCTATACCCCTAGATCTTTCAAGTATTGGAATACTATAGCATCTATTGTCTGGGCCTCCCAGTGGCAGACTTACTGTAGATTGTTTGCTGATGTGTTTCTTGTCTCTACTTTCTCACCTCAACTCCATTACACTCACAATTGCATCTGGTATATCCCCAGTGCATTGAAAATGCTTGGTACAAAGATATTGTTTGCCTCTGTACAAGACTGCTGTTTTACATACTCTGAAGTCAGTTTTGAGGCCTTATCATTTCATTAAAACCAGAAGCTTGCTCTTCTAGTAGCATCCTTGGCCATGGTAATCCATTAACTAGCAGTGGATATTATGTACCCAAGAGAGCTATTTTTCCATATTTTTGTACATCCTGATCTGGTGAGTTGATTATAATTCATCCTGATAATTAACACTAAACTACTTTTTAAACACTGCCAAAAATATCAACTAATAATCAAGATTACAGTAAAATTTCATCAGGTGAATCTTCCAGTATTCTTAGTAAGGTATTTTCAGGTCCTGTAACTCGACATAACTACCTTTCTAAAGCTGCTTTGAAAGGTGTTTTGGGGGAAGTAGGCTCTCATCATTTCAGAGCGTTTCTTATCTTGGCTGTCACCCGAGGCAGATGTGAGCTTAGAGCTCTTACCCATTTCAAATGCTGCCAAGGTATTGAATTAGAAGTTGGAACAAAACCAAAAACGATTTCCTCTCACAGATCTCTCAGGCAGTCTGAAACCAGTCTGGGCCTCTGAGAACAAAAGAAAAGCTATCGCCTCCATGTTTTAGGACAGGTTAATACCAGCCTAAATGCTTTGCCATTATCAGAGTGTGAGCGCGTCGCCCATCTTGGTAGATCCACAATGGCTCTTCACTAGGAGTGCTTATCTGTGAATTCCGGTTGACGGCTAACAGCCAGTATCATTGAGCCCATATGAAACACTTGTGTCCCTTTGCTGTTAGTGGCTTGAGATCAGCCACTTCAGAGTCTCAGCTCTGAGTGCCTAGGATGATGACGACACTTGGAGCTTTTCTGTGCTCTTCTTCACCTTCCTCTTTGTGTCAGTCTGTCTGTCTGTGTCACTTGTGCATCCCCTGCACAGTGTCTTGCCCTGCAGTGCTTGCCCAGTGCCTACTGCTCTTCTTCTCTTGGATCAGGTAGCGTGCGCTTGAAAAGTTGAAAGGGGAGTGGCTTAATTCAAGCATTTTGATCTGACCTACAATCTGACCTCATAGTTAACCTAATAATTTAAAGAACTAAACTGTGAGATTCTTATTTCATATTTTTCAGATTATTTTTTAAGAATATCTGGAATTAAATAGTTAAATTTTGGAGATTTGACTAAATGAAATATAGTTTCTGGCTCCAATGTTCTCTCAAAAGGTTTTAAACTTCTTTAGGAAAGTGGTAGATCCAGAGAGCACACATCAGCAAGTTCAAGTCCAAAGCTGTTTCCTGAACCCTGATTCTCAGTCCAGTGAGCAGATGGAGGGAAGATAGAGGGGTCCCCAGAAGGGATGAGAGGTCAGTGGAGGGAAGACCTGTTTGTTTGCAGTGTGTGAGATAGTAGCATGGGACATACATCCTGAAATGCTTATAAGAAGATGATTGTTAGAAGCAGACCTGCAAAGAGAATTAGAAAAAGAAATTGAAGTCCATGATAGAATGTGAGAGAATAATCACAGAATTTGTGTGACATGGGTCAAACAAATGGAGAAGATGTAAAAATTTAATGATGAGGTGTTAAGGTAAAATAATTGAGCTCATTTGTAGAAACTTATGGAAGATACTTTAGTATGGAGGTAGGATGGGAAGAGTGTGGGTCAGGAGAATGAATGTGTGATCATTTTTGGCCTTTGATGAGGAGCAGGTTGAACATCTTCTATGGCAGAGCAGAGATGAAAGGAATTAATTTGGGATCCAGCTAGATTGTGACTGCAGAAGTGGGAAGAGGGGACAACAATGCAGGGCCATGACACAGCTGACAGTGTCAGGAAAGGAAGGTGCAGGAGTCCAGGGTGGATCAAGTTTGGATCTTTAACCAGGATGACAATAAGAGAATATTCCTGGAAAATGGCTATGGATTTATAGAAACATGGCAGTGGAGAGTTCTCTTTCCATCATGCATGTTGTGACCATCTTTGAAGATTTACTTCACTAGGGGATGACATTATTAAATTTCTGCTATGCTATCACATTCTTAGTTGAACTCTGTCAGCCTTTCTTTGGGCTGGAGAAAAACAGCCACATCAGAGCTGTTTATTACTCCACACTCTTACCCTGAGTCCAAACATTTCACTTTTTACCCCTCTGGTCTTTTCTTCAGTAGAGTTAAGATATTAGCTTGTTGTTGAATAGGGTTATTACTTGGGTCACTTTCTGTGCCATTTCACCTTAGTTTTGGGATTTTAAAAGCCAAAAGAAGATTCAAGTGTAACTAAAACTTCTCTCAGTGTAATTGTTCCTAGGCATAATTTTCAAAAGACTACAGGGAATAAAATCTTTCAACAACCTGACATCTGTCTTCAGATTCTTTAGTTAAAAGAAGACACTAGAAAATGTGAGTGGTAATGCGGCAGTGAGTTACAGCGTTCTAAAAATACAGAGTTTGTGAGACTTTTCTCAAAAGGAGTTAGTTACTGTTTATCCCATGTCTCTAAAAGCAAATCTCCTAAGTTATTTGATTGATACCCTACATTGTTTTCACAATGGACTAAAATATATACCAATTCTAAATAGTTTGCAGAGTGATGATGAGCACAGAAAAGCTTAAGAATTCTGCTTTGTTTCAGAATACTGGAGATTTGGATGAGACTTCAAGAGGCACAGATCTGGGAGAAATCTGACAGCTTGTTGAAATTATAAAATAGTTTTGCTTTTGTTAGTTTTTTTTTTCCCTAGAAGAGGAATTGTAAAGATTCAACCTGGTGTTTGACAAAAATGGCAATATGTTTATAATCAAAGTCTATCTTTCACCATCAAATCTGTCTCATTTCCCGATTTCCCCACTCCTTATACCCCTTAGGCTTTTCTCTGACCTGGGACCATGGATCCCACTTAGTGACTCCCCAGATCTGTACCACATTACTTCTGTTATATTACCGCTCCTCCTCTTACTGTCCTTGTTCAGAATCTTGCTTCCTCTAGCCTTGTCTGCTATAATAGCCTGTTTTCTGGCGTCACTGGTGATGGTTAGTCCTATATGATGCATTGCAATGTGTTGCCTCCCACTTGTCTTTTTGAATGTGGCTAATAGGATGCATCCCCATTTGGAAATGCCTAATGGTGCCCTGGAGGATCTCAAACAGCATCCAGCTCTCTGAGCTGGTCATTCAAGTTCCATTGCATAGCAATCTGAAGTTAGAAGTTCAAGCACTTTCAAAACACTTTGCTGCTCTGTATGTACTTTATATTTCAGCACATTTTTTCATTGCTTGAACTTTCTATGTTTTTCTCTCTCTTGATGACCTTTGTCCTTAATAACCTCTCTGCTTGGATACCCTTCTTCCTCCTAAAGTTTTCTTTGGAAACTCTGCTTTTCCATTAGGAACTGTAACATCCTTGAACTTTCTCCACTTAAAATATTCTTTACTGACTTAGAATTCTAGAAGTATTTTATTAAGACTATATACCAGCATTGAGTATGGTCTACTAGGCATACGTTTTTTTTAAAACAAGGAGACTAATTTATTTTTATTCTTAATAATGTGTATAGGGTTATATGCACACATGTGTAGGTGCTATGAGGTCAGAAGTGGGCATTGGACTCTGGTTCTGGAGTTATAGACTGTGTAATTTACCTGATATGGATAATAGGAACCCAAATTTGACACTCTGCAAGAGCAGTATTTGCTCTTAACTGCTGAACTATTTCTCTGGCCCTTGCCTTGGATTTCTTAAGGACAGGGAACCATGTCCATTTTACTTAGATATCCTTTGTCTCAGGAGTCAACAGATGAACCTATGGCTGACTAATTTTGCAAATGAAGTTTTATTGGAGCAAGGCCACACTCATTAGTTTGTATGCATTTTTTATGGTTGCTTTTATTCCATGATGGCAAGGTTAGGTAGTTGCAACAGAGATCACAGTGCCCACAAAACTTGAAATAACTATTATCAGGTAGTAAAGTATCTCCTGACCCTTACACTGAAGCCTTGGTTCTCCAAGTGGCATCTCAGGAGCCCTGGATGTTTCCAATACCCATTCACAGAGCTTTGAAATGTGCTACCATTCTCTTCATGTGGTTTAACCAAAACAGTGTTTCTTGGCAGATAGAACACAGAAGCAAACACAAGAATCCAACTGCATTTTCTAAAGGTATATAGTAAAGAAGTTTGTAAAAATTTGAGTGATTTTCTTTTACTTTTTTAGGAAAGTTATTTTTCATGAAAAAGGTTACTTACACAATGCATTTATTATTTTGTAGTTAACAAATTATTGTTATTTACTTACTGATGTGCTGAATGTTAGTAGTTAGGGCACAGGTAAATAAATACTCTTAATTTTTCTTCTCTCTTTTCTTTTGTGTGTATGTATGTATGTGCATGTTCATGTATGTTTTTGAGTGTGTGTGTGTGTGTGTGTGTGTGTGTGTGTGTGTGTGTGTGAGAGAGAGAGAGAGAGAGAGAGAGAGAGAGAGAGAGAGAGAGAGAGAAAGTTGTTTTGTTTTGTTCTGTCTTTCTTTGTTCTTTGTTGTTCTCCACCTTAGTTTTCCAGACAGGGTTGCTCTTGAACCTGAAGCTCACCAGTTAGCTAGGCTGGCTGGCCAGTGAGTTCCAGGATCTGCCTCTCTCCACCCCACGGGTGCAGCTCAGCTGTTATAGACATGTGCCATGACATCTGGACACCTGGAACTTCCATGGATGCTGGGTTCTCATGTGTGCACACCAAATACTTTAACCACTGAGACATCTCCTCAGCCCTGACATTTAATGTTTAAATGTATATTATGAGACCAGTAACTTTGATAACTGTCACTTGGTTGTA
Organism: Sigmodon hispidus; assembly: GCA_004025045.1. Classification (NCBI taxonomy): domain Eukaryota; kingdom Metazoa; phylum Chordata; class Mammalia; order Rodentia; family Cricetidae; genus Sigmodon; species Sigmodon hispidus. The sequence goes on along the minus strand of PVIH01001468.1, from coordinate 137,372 downwards.
ACTAACAGAGAACATTATGTATGTCAGCAAGTCAGTACTTGTAGAATGAATTACTAAAACCATATGGCTAAAATATGAAACTAAGGAAAACATAGTGATAATACCTGAAAAAATTAAAATGATACTGAGACTCATTAAGATAATGTCTATTATATCTTTGTGACTTTGCCCCTCTTGGCCATTCCAGGAGTATTACTGGGGATTCACACTCAATCTCTGCTTCCATAAATACTTTGACAGTGTGTAAAACATACAGAAATATACAGGCTGCCTCTTACTATACCCACCAGTGGCTCATGCCACAAATATGCATTCATCTGACATTATGCCATTATTAAAGATATAATAGACATTATCTTAATGAGTCTCAGTATCATTTTAATTTTTTCAGGTATTATCACTATGTTTTCCTTAGTTTCATATTTTAGCCATATGGTTTTAGTAATTCATTCTACAAGTACTGACTTGCTGCCATACATAATGTTCTCTGTTAGATACAACCAAGAGCTCAATACAAGACAGAGCTATGTGTCTACACCTAGCTCTAGAGAATTCCTATGCTATTATATTTTCAGAAGCTGTGGACTCAGATATTATGCAGTGGATAGGTATTATGACAACTACCAAATCACAACAAGAATTGTAGCCTTGACTTTGCATGAGTCCTTCTTGGCACAGCTGAGAGCACTGTGGAGAAATAGAAAGCCGGTAAATAGAGAGCTCCTGTGTGTTCTCACAAATGGAGGATGAGGTTTGTTCATATTGAGGCAGCTACCAGGTGAAGCTACTGTAGAACCAGTGTGACTGTGGCTTTATGGGCCACTTGTGAGGTAGACTAGATTAATTTGAAACTGATGGAGAGTCTGCCATGCAAATACACAATAAAGTACTATTATTAGGCTAAACAATGTCTGGATTTAATTATTGGAGACAACAGAAAACTAACTACTTGAATTAGTAAGTCTGTGCACATGTGAATGAGAGAAGCATTAGGAAAAGCAAATGCAATATTCTAGTTATGGATATCAATTTCAAAGTTAATAATAAAATTTCTTCTTGGCAGCAAACAGGGGAATTATACTTTGATGAAAATTGCTGGCAGAATCTTCTGAAACAGGGCTTTTCCCGTTTGGTAAGCTGAAAGTCTGTGAAGTTTATGGTTATCCTTGTAATTCAGATTTCATTTCTGCTCTTCTCTTTAATACATTCTCTACCTCTTTAGACCTTCATCAACCCTTTTACCAAGTCTCTGAGACTCTACATGGGATGTCTGTTTGTCTTTCATCCTCTAAAATTTCCTGTCTCTTTACTTCTTACAGCTGAGACCTGGATTGTTAGGTCCACTGTATATTATGAATATTTAACTGCCAACCAGAGGAAAGGCCCCAGTTCTTAAGACTCTGCCATCTTCTCTGCTTCAAGTCCTTACCTTCTGTGAGGACCCTTTCAGGAGTCTCTTCCTTCCCTAGCCTTTACCCTCCCTTTACAGAAGCCACCCTTCACAATTACCCCCAAGAACCCATATTCTTCTTCCTTACACGACTCTGTGCACACATCATTCTTCTCAGCAACCTTTAATGGGTGCCCTATCATTTATAAATCCAAGCTCACATTTTCCAGTCTAGCTAATGATTATAATATCAAGGCCAAATTCTCCAGTCTGTGTAGTGTTCCTTAATTTGGTCCATGCTTACCTTTATAGTCATCTTTTCTAAAAAAAAATTTTGCCCTTGTATTATAATCTCAAATAATTTTGATTCTCAAGAGCTTTGATTTCATGCTTTTCTATCACTTATTCTTCTCCAGCTGCTCATAGTGGCTATGATGTGGCTGGATTTACCTTATTATTAGAGGTCTTATTTCCTCCAAAAGAATCCCTTTCCATATCTTCTTTACCCCTGCTGGCAGCCAGCCATCAAAGGTCTCTCTCATTCCTGCCCTTACATCCATCCCCCACCTTTGCTAATTCATCATTACATCATACTGTTTATGCTTCCTTCATTGCTGACAGTGCATCCAAAGAGACTGAAACACCACCCATTGATCTCTGTATGCCAGGTGCCAAGCTTGATGTCGGTAAACGTTGGACTGGACCAGTTTATCCACCTGATTCTTGCATGACTAAGTTACTTGTTAACCAGACACTTTCAACAACACTTCTACCTCTATTGTTCTCTTTGGAGAAGATCTTTTCTAATCATCTTTAAAAGTTTACTTCATCTGAAAATTTGGAGAAGGAAAGTAGATAGTAGACAGGTAGCATATATTTAACCAGAGTACATGATTTCCATTAGCTGAGGTCAACCTTTTGGATAGTAGTTCCATTTTTAGTTTTGGTTGTTTAAAAAAAAAATTAATCAAGGTATTATAACAAATGATGATAAATTTCTCAAAGTCACACAGATTTTCTTGTTGTAACATTAAGTTTTTACTCTTTTATTTCTTGGTGAAGGTACTGTAAGGGCTGTAATTGGACCATGTATTGTGATTGTACTGTGTATGTTGGAGGGTTGTTTCTTTTTTAATGATTGAAACAGTTTTTGAAATAAAAATATAATTATAATGTTCCCCCTTCTTTCTTCTTCAAACCCCTACAGTGTTGCTTTCTCTCAAACTTATAATTTCTTTTGCTTTTAAGCGGTCTTTATTTGTGATTACATACATATGTATTTCTAAATGTATTAATATACTCTGATACAGTTGGAGGTTTTTATCTGAGGGCCTAGTATGGAGCTCAGTAGAGAGATACATTATAAATATTTGTTGACTAAATGAACACTTGAAAGTGAGAGAAAGGAATACCTATTAGTGTTAGAGCAAGAGTATTTATGAGTTATTGTCCACCCAATACTGAACTACTGCAGTGCCATGAAGAAACCTGTTGTTTCCCATGGCTGCTGTTAACACTAAATGTTAAAATTAGACTCCTTAGCCAGACCTTCTGCTGCTTGCTTATCAGGTCATTCTAAGATGACTCTCGATGTCAGTAAGGTAACTATGAATAACCTAGCTATAAGATTTGAAACCTGGTTTTCTGGTATAGACGAAGCCCTGCAGCTCAGCAAAGCTAAGTATTCATGGTAGTCATGGGGTCTTTGCAAATAAGTATTTCAGACCCCTTTTTTCTGAGCATATTTGAGGCTGTGCCTTCCTTGCCTGCTTAAAGTTAGGTGTGACCCCTGAGATGAGAAAATGGGAATGAAAGGGACTGATGCCCTTCCCAGCAGAAGCTTCTAGTACTGGTTTCTGTCCTTTTGGCAAAGCAGCAGTGATCTATAGAGGAGATGCACTGTGCATCAAGGTCCTGGCCCAGGAGACATATTGAACTGGAGCTTCTGCCCATGCTCAGCTGTTCTCAGCATGATGAGGAACAAGTCATTCTTGTGGTAATCCAGGAGAATCTGAGTCCTTCCTCCATTGTGCCCTCTCCTGTCTCACAGGGAGTATTTGTGGTTCCCTGGTTAGTAGGAGGACCAAAATTGGATGTCACACAGACTTCTGAGGGCACTTTTCCTGTTCACTCCTTCATCTGCTTGTCATTGTCTCAGGTCTCTGTTCCCTCAACCATTGGTTGTTTTGCCTGAAAAGAGGAGCTAGGCTCACTGATGACTCCATTTTGCTGTTTCAAGTTAGGAAACAAGATTTTTGCCCTTTTTCAATGATAGCCTTTGGAGTATAGTATTTCAGGGTTGATTCTGTTTTTAAATATCCATTCTTTGCAGTTCTAGGGAACCATTAGAATGTAGTCTACTATGAGCACTACTGTTGGCTGTGGGGAGCTTTTACTTTACAAAGACATAAACTGTGAAATCTTCTGAGAGTAATAACCATAGTTACAAATAAGTGTATAATCAGTGTGAATCTTTGGAAAGAATGACACCAACATACTTATTGAGGAAGAACATGGTACATCCAATTCTAAGGGCCACTTTTTCTTTGAGGAAAAGCCTTAGACTAAAAATTTATTCCTCCAGCACACATTTGCTCTGAGCTCTTGGTTTGAAACTTATCCTATCCTGAGCAGAGTGAAAGATGCTTGCAGCTGTGCAGCCCATACCTGGATGAGGATGAGAACCTAAAACCATTGAGGATGTGAACAGGTAACAGGAGGTCTATGCTTGCCCATACTTAGGGTCTTGAGATTTGGCTTACTCTAAGCATATAGACTCTACACCTTACAGGAATGCAGACTTCACTTCACTCCTTTAAAGGAAAGCTCTAGGCCCATTGATTGGGCATTTCAGTGAAGAAGATATTGGCTTTAGACTCTTGGTACTTCTGGGTAAGATTGAAGGATATTTTTACAACCCTGTTAATTTTCCAAGAAATTCATGACGAGATACAGTCTTCAGTTTTCTTAAATTCAGACCATAACACTTCCAGATAAAGATATGTTCCATTGGATGAAGATGCATGGTACAGTGGCCTTTGTACACTTGATTTTGGAAGGGCTGGAGACATCAGTGACTAGCTTTCAAGTGCTAGAGAATTATAGAACAAAGCAAAGGCCCCTGTTCCTAAGAAGATCCAAATGCCTTCAAGAGGACCAATAGAAGTTATGTATACTTCAGTGATCACTACCTCTTTATGAGTGTGTGAATGTTCTAGTTGGTTCCTTGATACTGTGTAGAACTTAACTCTGTAGTTTATGCACATTATAACAGCTGAGATATTGTGGTCATAGGCCACCTGAAATAATGAACTTCATTATGATAAAATGGGTCACTTCATTAAGTGGAAAATACCCTGTTACCAAAAATACATAAGCAGAATTGGGAAGTTGGTGGCATCTAGTTAGAGGTGAAGTCAGTCTGGTGAGAAATTTGTTTTCCCTTTGATGGTGATTCTACAAGTTGCATGTACATTTAGGACACCAGCCTTCCTGGGGCCCTTCCCTGTGGGATTTCTAAGTTTTTGTACACTCTCTACTGTATTTCTGATGCTGATGATGAGACTGACAGGAAATTTTGTCTACTTTGTGGGAGGAAATTTTAAGTAAGATTTGAGACTCACTCACATTATTCTTGGTGTGTTTTCTTTCCCTGTCCTTTTCTTTGTTCTGGTTCAGCACAAGATGGAGTTTTTAGAAATCACCTTTGTTCACTGGTTTAGGAAATCGTTAACCAGCAGACCTAGACCTGGCAAACTATTTTCCAGAACTCTGCTGCTTCTGGGTTTTGTTTTCTGTGTTCCATCATTCATTCTTCTGGCAGCCAAGCTACCCTCCCCTGTACTAGCTAAGCAGGAAATACAGTCAGCATTAGTTTCCTTGCAGATGGAAACAGCAAGTGCCATTAAAAATTTTTCTATGCCGAAGAAAGGGATGTGGCTTATGTGGTAGAGTGTGCCTATCATTCATGAAGCTCTGGGTACTATCCCTAGCACCACATAAAACTAAGTGTGCTAATGACTGCCTATAATTCTAACATGGAGCAGGAAGATAAGGTTGAAATTATCTTGGGGTACATCATGAGGCTAGCCTAAGCACTCTGAGACCTCTAGCCACAATAGCCACAGCAAGCAAAACTAAAAATAAACCCTTGAAGAACTTTTTAAACCTACAGTGTGTTATATGGAATTAAGCTAGGTTTATCTGTGTAGACATTCTCCCCTCTCCTCCCCTCCCCTCCCCTCCCCTCCCCTCCCCTCCCTGCTTTTCCAGTAGAAAATCCTGGTGTTTACCCAGCATGTTTAAGGCCCTGGACTCAACCTCCAGAAGTCCAGGAACATGTGCATTTATGCAGGCATGCATCCTTGCACAGAAAAATCAGGAAGTAATCCCAGACCTACCCTAGTTTAGACCAAATTTCCCCAAGCTATCTCTAGAGTCACTAAAGGTCATGATGAGGTTGTCATACATACATTTGGACCATAGATGGCACTTCAGTTGAAAGGGAGCATATGAGTATGTGCATACCAGGAATATTTGTGCCTTGACTTCATCCTCTTTTAGATTTCAGGCACTATAATCTGGAAGGACTCTAGGGCCATGTGACCCTTAAGGCATTTGTGTGTTCTGTACCTGTTCCTAACATTGGGGTGACTTGTATTGATTGGCTGTACCTCGAGAACTGTTAAGCAGAGTGAATTCAGTATGGCTCTGTGGGGTGAAATGTATGAAGAGCAGTGTCAGTACCTTTCCTAAGTTTTGTGAATCAAAAACCAGAGAAGAAAGTGTAGGCAGAGAGTGTGTTTGTTACCATTTTATCATTCTGTGCATACACCTGTCTTTATCTCCACATATACTCAGTTATTGTCTCTGGACTTACATGTTTATCTGGCGGCAGATATGGTATTATGAGAATGGCTTGCTTTACACTCAGGCACATACTTTTCATGACAAACGACAAACATTAGAATCATTGCAGACATAGCCTGTGGGAAGATATCTCTTACTATAATTTTTTAAAATCATGTAAATAGTACTTCATGGAGGATGATAAACTACGTAATAAAATGTAATTCTATTTTATATAAAAATTTCAGTCTGCATGTTTTATTTAATTTAGTGAGATCTCCTAAAGCTGGCCAGTAGTCAGTATTCCTACTGATTCTCATGATTCCAGAACATTTAGTAAATACTTATATAAGATATGCTTATGATATACTTTTCTTAATATATTTTATCAATTGAAATCTACAGCCTGACCTCTCCATTTTCCTCTTACCCTTTATTTTGCTTTTGAGGTCTGTTTAAATGTACCTGGCCTTGAACTTGAAGATCTCCTGTCTCATTCCCCCAAATGCTGTGTCTATAGGCACACCATCGTGCCAAGCATCAGAAATACTTGGAATGAAGAACAGACAGTCCTTTTTTATCTCTGTACTTCTCAGAACTGTCCTTATAGGAAATACTTTCAGCTCTAAGTAGCTTTTCATTTGGCCTTTTACTTTTTTAATGACCACTTTCATATCTTCAAGATTTCAGTCATAGATATAGTCTGTTAATGTATTCCAGAGCAAAAAAAATTGTATATTTCCTTCTTCCGATTATTATCTTCAACTAATGTCATTTTTAGTTCCTTATAAATAACTCTTGTAGTTTGGAGTTAAAAAAAAAAATCTCATGTTTCAGTTTCTTTATGTAGCAAGATTGACAGAATATTTGACTTTTTGTCCAGGACACTAGCATCCATATTCTCCTTCCTTCCTCTCCTCGCTGCTGGTGTGACTGGACTCTTTCACTGACATTCTCCTTTCTGAAGTCAATATTAATCTGATCTATTTTCTTTTCTCCCTCCATTCATTATATTGTTAAGCTCATATCTCAAAGATACGAACAATCCACAGGATGCTTTGATAGCATCTTAGGCAGGTTGGCCCCTTCTTGTTGGCTCTGGTGCCTTCCCCCAATGCCCCACTCTAGTTCCAATTGCTCTTTGGCCTGATTCATAGTGGATAGTTAGTCATTGACTTCCCTTACTTTTCTGAGTGAAGATGGTCACTCCTCTTCCTTTGGTTTATTTCATTATTTTGTTAAATTATTAGGAAATACTAATACTTCTAGAACATTTTACTCCCACATTTCCTTTATCATTTTTCACCAGTCAATCTATGATTTGGAAGAGTATAGAGTTCTTTTAAAAACCAGACACTATTATCTTCTACACAAAAAAGCACTTCTGCAGCTTAAGAAAATTTTCATTCTAATTCTAGATAGGGAAGGTGAGGATATTCTCTTTATTTTGGTGTTATGAGATTCTCTAACAGTTCATTTACATGTTCTCTTATTTTTAATTTTTTATAATTGTCCTGAGGGCCCTTGGGATCTGAATATACATGTAGTTGGAATTTCTTTTGGGCCACCAACCAGATCCCAAATAAAGACATGGACATTTATTGTTGATTATGTATGCTAATAGCTTAGGCTTGTTCACTAGCTCTTTTAACTTAATTTATCCTGTTTGTATTCATCTATGGTTTTGTCCCAGGGCTATTTAACTTTCATTCTGTATGTTTTATTTTCCTGCTTCCTTCATGTCTGTCTGTCTGACCCCGACATCTCCCTAGCATCTTTTTTTCTTTCTTCATTGAGCCTAAATTCCTCCTCCTACTTATTCTGCCTACGCAGAAATTTTGTGTATACCTCCTTCCTTGCTATTGGCTGTTCAACTTTTTATTAGATCAATAAAGTGCCTTAGGCAGGTAAGGTAAAACAGCAACACTATTTACATAATTAAAGAAATGTAACCCATCTTTACATAGTTAAAGAAATATTCAGCAATATTTACCCATTTTTGTCTAAAGAAGAAAATGGTTTTAACTTTAACATAACAAGACTATAATAAGAACAATTATTTGATAAGAATTAAATTCACAACATCCAATTCATTTTCATTTGGCACATTCAGAGAAAATACTTCATTATCTATCTTATTTTGGTGAACCCAAAGTTGTGTTCCTAATTGACTTTCTGTCCTAACTTGTATTACTAACCCAAAATTCTTTAGACCTCAAAACATTACCTTAGACAAACAATTTAAGCTTTTATGTTTCTCAGTTTCTCAAGCATATAAACTTTACATCTCTTATTTTAGTTTCTTTTTTGAATTTGGTAAAAAGGAAAACTATAACTATTTCATTTTCAACTCCATCAGCAATCTAGGAAAGATATAATATTAACTGAGTAAACAGGAATTGTAGAGCCAGCAACTTCCAAAACTATAGAAATGACAAAGACAGGTGGTTGCCTGGAAAGTCACCCAAGGTTCTTCTGCAACATTGGGGCATCCATCTTCAGATTACAGGCCTAGAATATCTGACAAACTTTCCTGTGAAGCAGGAATTTTGAAGGACTATCCCTCCTTGTCTTAGAAAAGTTCAGCAGTCTTTTTCTTTTGTAACCTGATTGTCCTGTTGTAAAGTATAGTGTCAGCAGTCAAGGCAAGGGTACTTTCTTGCCATAATGGCTAGCTTTGTCACATTGAAAGTGAACTTCATGTGGAGGTTCTTTGATACTCATCATTCTTTTATGAAGTAAATTGGCACTCCCAGGAGCAGATGTGTCTCACTGTCATGAAATTTGTAGCTTATTAAATATCTTATACACCATATTCCATAGGTCTCTGAGGTGTTTGAAAATTACCTATCTAAAAATGTATGTGTTTAACTCTGAAAACATTTGTAACATGGCTACATGTTTGATTGCTAAAGAAGACTAACTACTAAGTTGCATTTTAAAATTATCCTAAATAGCTTTTAATAATAGCTTCAAGGACTAGAACTTTCTATTATAGTTTAAAATGAGCTGTATATGTACAGTACCTTAAACAAGAGTAGAAACATATATATGATATAACAAAAATAATCTTAAATTTGTATCAATATACAAATTCCATCCTAATGTAAATATTTGAGATGAATAGTTGTCTTATTTCCTATATTTTCTAGCCATTCCTAAATTCCCATTAAATGATGACAAACATTCACAACTTACTGAATGATTAAATCCACCTATTCCACCTCTTGGGAATGTGGGCATTGTATTCTGCAGTCTGCTTCCTGTTGGTTGGGGGTGACAGCATTCCATGGGGCCACAAGAAAATTGAAATAATGATAAAGCCATGAGAAAGTTAGGTATAACATTTGTTGTCTAGTCTCTGTATAATAAGAAAGGACAAGCTTATCTGAAGTCTTCGTTGGAGTAGTCTGTGAGCCTGGAGTATCTCAGCTAGCAGCCTTGAATCTGTTCTGAATGTAGAACTCTGAGAAAAATGCAACAGAGGCACTCTGAAAGGCTAGATGACCTGGACACTCAAATTTCACTGGTATCTTGTTTCCTTGTTCTGAAAACACACAAGCTTTCAAAGGTAACATATATATCTGCATTAGCACAAGTATGGACTTTACATTTTATGATAGTCAGTCAAAGATGACTTTTTGTTTTATGATTTTTTGAGGAGGTAAAAGACATCTGTCAACTTTGTAAGTTTTTTTGGAATGTATAACCAAACCTGTATTCATGCCAGATGAAAGAATGGCATGTAATAATAAGCTATGAGGACTCTGTAATCAACAAGATTTAGCTAGTCTCATCCAGTCTCAGAACTGTTCCCATGTCAAGGATCAGCATATATATCTTTTGTCTTGTAGTTTTCCTAGGTTTCTTTCTTTATGTCTATAGCCAAGATTTTCAAGGGTCTCCCCCTGTCAAATCTGGTCTCTATTAATTTTGAAGGCATCTACAGCCTTTCATTTCCTGTGGAAACAAAAGCATAACCTTTTTGTCAATATAATACATTTTCTGAATTCCATTGTAGAAAGAGGTTTCTGGTGCTTTCGGCCCATGGTTCAGACCCACAGTTCCACAGAAGCACGTAAAGACTTATGTTAATTTTGTTTTGTTCAACCTATGGCTCAGGCATATTACTAGTTAGCTCTTTCATCTTAATTCAACTCATTTCCACCAATCTGCCTTGCCAGATGGCCTGTGGCTTACCCGTGTTACTTTTATATGTTGATTCTTGGGCAGCTGGATGGTGTCTCTTTTTGACTCTGCCCTCCTTCCCCTATCTATGCTCTGATTTTCCCACCTACTTCTAAGATGCATGCCATAGGTCTAGACAGTTCCCTTATTAACAGCATACAGAAAGGCATCTCATATCATTCCGTTTTAAAGTTAAAACATCCCCCAAATACTTAGGCTGGTTTAATTCAGAAGTTCCTTTTAGGATCCCATGTCTCTCAGCAGTTGTCATTCAGTCATTAACATCCAAAAAAATTCAAAGCCAGCAGAGCATCTTAAAGGATCTAGACTTCTTATATTTCCCATCTATACATGGTTTATTCTTTTTATATTACTTTACTTCTTTTCTTTCTTAAGCAATCTATTTAACTTTTTTTTTTTAAAAAAGAACTGTGTACCTGTAGGGTTCTCTGATCAAGTGAACCAAACCTTAAACTGCCAAGCAGCAGCCAGGCTATTTGCTATTCAACTCTAGTAGTTGCTCCTTCTCAGGTCCAGGAGAGCATAGCCTTAAGCCTGCAGGCCTGGCTGAGAGCTGTGTTTTACTGAGAGCTTTATTTAAATTCCCAGCTCTAGGAAGTTGGTGCTAACAAAGTAGCAGGCATTTTTACTTAGCTTGCTATTTCTACTTAACCTGAAGGGTAGCTCAGTTGCTCTGCTGCACAGGAGAGCCTCTTAGAGGAGCTGTGTTCATCTTTTGCCCCCTGTTTTCTTAGGCCCTATGTGGAAACTCAAGTCCCATGATGGATGCCATTTATAGTTGGAATATTCTTTGGGCCACCAACCAGCTCCCAAATAAAGACATGGAGACTTATTACTAATGATGCACTTTCAATGGTTTAGGGATATTCTTGATAGTGGCCTTTCCTTCTTTGTCTTTGCTCTGGTTTAGGTAATAAGATTTTGATATTCTTCACTTTATTCTCTGTGCCTCTGATCTTTCCCCCTATATTTTCTGGCTTTGTTTCAATTTCCCCATTTATAAATTTTCTTATTTCTAAGTCATGTTGGAGGGTTCTTTTCAGGCTTATATGAATGTGTGTACTGATGTTTAAAGCAATTGTTTGTTTATTCTGAAACCTTTTTCTTGATCTCTTTTTCAAAGCACCCTGTCTGTATTGTAGATAAAAAGTTATTTCAGAGCTTTCTATAAACTAGTAGAATTTTGTTTTCTACATTATATTTCCTTTCCTTAATTTTTATTTATTTTCTTTATGAAGTATATTTAACTTTCGAGGTTTCTTTTAAATTCCTGGTAGACTTCAAATGTTTCTTTTTCTTTTTTTTAAGTGAATAAACAAAACACAGAGTCTCATTACAGTTCATGTGGCCTTGAACTTACTGTGTAGCTACGGGTGGCCCTGAGTGTGGGAATTCAGGCATGAGCAGGCAATGTGCAGATGTGTGTGTGTGTGTGTGTGTGTGTGTGTGAGACAGAGAGAGAGAGAGAGAGAGAGAGAGAGAGAGAGAGAGAATTTTAAATACTTAAAAAATTAAGCTTTAGGTCACAGTGAAATTGAAATATTCATTACCATCATTAGAACAGAGTCATCATGAATTGGAAAAGTTTGGCTTTTGCTGGTTGTTTATTTGAAATGTCTGGAATTTTAAGATTGAATCCAGGGAAGGCAAGTAGTCAGAACATTAAAACAGAAAAACAACAAAAACAAAAACCAGAGTGCAGGAGTTGGGTTTAAAGAGATTAATTTGGGATTAAAGAGCCAGAGGGGTTGGGTAGCCTAGCTCTGAAAGAACAGTATGTGGTCTATAGAGAGAATAGCATTTGGGAAGGCTTCTGGATTCAGGTGTTTGTGATATTGTCAGCTGACCTCTGCATACATCCAGCTCTTCATATAAGGACATTTCTTTTCCTTGTTCCATACATTAAGAATGACTTCAGCTTTCGGCTACACTTCTCTCCTATGATAATAGTTATATGAATATGAATCTTTGATGTCTTTTCTACCAAACTGACACTCTTTTCATAATGTTCACAAGCTTTGAGCTATATTCCTTTCCCTGGCTCTCCTCTTTGAGATGAACTCCCCATTCCTGCCTTTTCCTCACTTCCTGGATTTTCCTCTGCAGATTTCTCTTCAGTTTGTGTTGCTTCTGACTTCTGTTGTACTGATAGCAGACAGACTTTGGCCAACTTGCCTGTGTCTTTCTGCCCTGTGACTTCTGGGCCAGTTACACACTTATTTACCTTCAGGCTTGAGAGTGCATACAATGAATGCCCCCCTCCATAGGAAATGGTTTTAGCACAGTTGCATTTATAGTAGTTTCCAAATGGAGGTTAAACAACCCACTCATATCATTTATTAAAAATATTCATGAACTGCTGCTAATGCTTTGAACAAGATAGAATAAAGATCTTGACTTTAGGTTTAAAATTTTTATCACAAACAAGCAATAAAATCACTTAAACAAAATAATTAAAAAATGAAATGATTGAAATAATCAAAGTTACCAAAGTTAGTGTTTCTTAGTTGTGAAATTCCTCCAAAGGCCTCAAAATGGCTGGTAATGTTTCCCCTCTTTCCTTAGTCTGCTATTTACACCTACTGACTTCTGCATTTTATATAAAGGGTGAAAACCAGGAATGGGGGTATACAGACCTTGTTCTGGTTTTTTTTTGTTTATTTAATTTTTGTTGTTGTTGAGTATATCTCTGGATATCTGTTGTTACACAAAACAAGACCATTCTTTTTAGACTTTCTCAGTCAACCTCATTATAAGTGTGCCGCGATGTTTGTCTTTCAGTAGCTGAGGTGGGAAGCTATTGCAATGGAGTAACTTTTTAAGTATAGAAAACAAATAATGGAGAATTGGTTCTGTACAGCATGGAATTTTACACACTAGACTGTGACAGTGTGTGAGGGCATCCAGAAGCATGTAGTTTTATTCTTTTACAATCATATTGCATTCCCTTCTTAGTCTCCCTCCCACTTTGTCACAGAGCTGTGGTTTGGAGCTCCTGGCAAAAGGCTGTTACGGAGTAGCTGAGTTTAGCATTTCCCTTTCTTCTTTATTGAAAGGAAAAAAGTAGGAGACTGCATCTTTGGGAGCAGCTGAGGTGGAAACTGAAAGGGTGTCTTACCTCTTAAACGCCATTAGCATGTTCTTCTCCACAAGGTTGGCATGCAGTTAGAATATATTCATTGTCAAGGCGTATCACCTTTTCTCTTCACTAGACATGATGAAATGTATGTGTTCGTCCAGATAATACAGAGATAAATTTTCTTTTCAACAGAGATGAGATTCATTAAATTATGTTTTAGCATTTGCTGTGAGGTTTTGAGCTTACTATTTTTGAAGCCCATTTATGTGCATAATGTGGTAATATATTAACATCATGGTATTCATATGCAAATTAAAGTATGCAGTTTCTGCTATGCAGGGAAGGGGTGGTCATTGAGTGTTCAAAACACATTAACTGGGCTGGAGAGATGGCTCAGAGGTTAAGAACACTGACTGTTCTTCTGGAGGACCTGAGTTCGATTCCCAGCATCCACAGGGCAGCTAACAACTGTCTGTAATTCCAAGATCTGACACCCTTACACAGTTATATGCTCAGGCAAACACCAATTCACATAAAATAAATATAAAAAACCCCCCTACATTTACCAGCTGAGCCTGGGATATGTCCATCCCTGTGACAAAATGTTTAAAAGAAGCAAAGCTAAAAAGAGGAGAGGGTTACTAGGGCTCACTTCATCAAGTCACTGAGTTCTTGGTTTGGGTCCATGGTGGCACAGATATCATGGTGGGAAATTATCCCCTTCAAAGATTCCTCCCAAAAGTCTGATTTTCTTTTACTACGTCCTCCATTCTAAAAGGTTCCACTCTTTCCAAGTAGTTCCACAGGCTGTGGACAAAACTCTAATAAAACTACAAAATAACGTGCATATTTTTCTGTGGCCCCAGGCAGTATAAATCACATTCATACCTTTGAACTTTTGATAAGTTCAGGAAATTTATCATTACCTAGATTCACTTATATGTCTATTATTATTTCTAAGCTGTCTTATTTATTATTATTTTTTTTCAGAGAAGGTTTTTTTTTTCTATAGCCTTGGCTGTCCTAGAACTCACTCTGTAGACCAGGCTAGCCTGAAACTCAGAGTGATTCACCTGCCTCTGACTCCCCAGTGCTGAGATTAAAGACATGTACCTCTAATGCCTTAGGTAGTCATTTTTAAAAATATGTTTATTTGTAATACTGGGGACTGAATCCAGGTAAATACATAACACTGATGTTGTTTGTTTGTTTGTTTTAAGACAGGATTTCTGTGTATAACAGTCCTGACTGTCCTGGAATTTGATTTGTAGATCAGGCTGGCCCAGAACTCACAGAGTTCCATCTGTCTCTGTCTCCTAAGTGCTGGGATTAAAGGCACTTACTCGCATCTTCACTTTCTGTTTGGAGACAGTTCTCTTTATATTGCCCTGGCTGCCCTTAAACTTGGAATTCTTGCCTGCCTCAGCCTCCTGACTAGCTAGGATTACAGGTAGAGCCAGTCAGTCCTTGAAGCTTTGTTTTTTTAATGCTGAAATTTTTATTTAGTTACTCAGGAGAATAAAGAATCCAGTTATGTTAATAAGTCATAAAATCCTAGTTTTAGCTTGACCCTCTGTTTTATTAGCTTCTTATGGAGGTATGAGGTAAGGTCGGGGTTAATCTTTCATTGTATTATACAGATATGTGCACTTTATGCAGACTTAATATCATTTTCCTATGCTGCACATTTCTTCACCTCTTTAATGTCTCTAATATATACAATTGAAAAGGACTTTTGAAATTGCTACACATATTCTAAAGAATAACAATGATTTTCAAACAGTACATAGTGTAATTAATTTTTATAGAAACAATATGTACCTGCCAAATGGGTACTTTGAAAATGAAACAGCTTTCGGCTGTGTGAAACTGCTTGGAAATGGGATTCTCCAATGCTTTCTTTTCCTTATAGCCCTAAAAACAGTGATGTGGAAATTAATTATGACTGTGTACTCAAGACTGATCCCCCCCCCCTTTTTTTTTTAAAAAAAAAAAATCACACTTTAGAAGCAAAGTTTTTTTGGGCCAAGAACAATCTCAAAAAATTTGAATGTCCTGGATTTTAGCTGGAAAGAGAATTTGAATGCAGCTTTGAGTAAGTTACTACCTGTTCCCAAAGGTAACGTACTCTAGGACACTCTTCTGTTTCACTCGTTGGTAGCCGGTGACAGTTTTCTCTGGTCCTCTCAATCAGTGCTGCAGTGTAATGAGTTTATATTCCATGCACTAACTCTAAATAAAGAACACTGATTTATTCTGACAACATGTCCTATTGCATATCTGTTGCAAAATGGATACAATACCTTGTTGTTAGGCGCCTGTTGTGTAAGAGCTTCCTGCTTTGTTAAAATCCACACACAGATTTCTTTTCTTTTTAAATTTTTTTTTATTTTGTATTTATCAAGGAAAACAGTAAAATGAATTTAAAATACTGATAAATTAACCATAACTATAAAGAAGATAAAAATCATAAGCATGACTTATCAAGGGTGATAATGCAAATAAGATTGCTACACATATATTTATTTTGTGTTCAGCTTTCCCTCTGAATTTTTTTTTCTATTCCTGTATATCCTTATTCAAGGTCCCTTCCCCCTCCTGCCACATCAGGTCATTTTTTCTTCTCCACAACTTCCCTTCCCCTCCCTGGGCAGACAGCAGACAGTCCTATGGTCCCACTGATCCAATAATGCTTAGTTCAGTCTTCACTCCTGGCAAATCCAGTTTTGTCCCCCCTCCCTCAAGAGTGAGTCAGGTGTTCCTATAGTTGGAGTGGGATCCGAAGGGTCAGTCCAGGGTGTGTCTGATCCCAAGCTGTTCAGTGGTTGCCACACACAGATTTCTAATTCCCACATACAGTCTAGTTTGTAATCTCCTCTGGCTCTTGTCCTGTCTTCTTTGGTTTTGGTAATATGTTTCTGTGGTCAAAGTGAGTTTCCAAAACAAAAGTATTTATTGATTTGGTTGTATAGGTGAGGAATCAAGAAAAAACCCAAATATTATTTGTGTGTGTTTATATAGTGAGGTTGCTATTTTAATGATTTGTTTGAGATAGGACAGGTGACAGCAGTGCCTTTGCAACAGGGCAAGTTGCCAGAATGATGCCTCTGACTTTCCAGCTCTGATGTGGTATTTTCAACTCCAAGTCCCAGGAGCATACTGCCTGCCAAGATGATTTTTCATTTTGAGTAATGGTTCTCCATATTTACCACACCGCAGTGCTACTTGGAAGGTTGGATAGAACTCCTTTTTCTATGTCCCATGCCCAGAGTTTTGTTGGAGCTAATGTGGTGTGAACCTCAGAATTTGGTTCCTAATGAGTAGTGTTGCTGTGATGTGGATGTTGCTGGACCTGGGCCTTCACTTTGGTTACCAAGGAGTCATAGCACTGGGAAGCATTTGGTTGTCTCTGGTTCCAGATGTTGATGTGTGAGGATGATACATTTGATAGGGAAAGAGATTGGAAAAACGTAAACAAATTCAATCATCTTACTTATTGTCCTGGATTTGTTGACTTTGGAGTTGTTACAATATATATTACAAAATTAAACATTGATATTACTTATTTTATTACTATAAATAAAATCCAATTTAGGAGCGTCAGTGGATTTGATTGTTAACACAGACTTCTTTTCCTCATCCTGTTCTATGTCTTTCTTCAACCTGTGTCTTCCTCTGCCCCCCACAAAGAGTAACTAGAGATTCACCACAAGTTATGTGTCTTTCAGAAAGGAGAAAAATGAGACAGGATTTATTTTTTGGAAAGATTGTCTTGTTAGTCAACTTTATCGTTATAACAAAACCCCCATTGTTTTAGCTTTTAGCTACTTAGGCTTTGTGGCAAGGAGGACAATGGTTGGTTCAAATCTGCAGTATTTATCAAAGATTTCCAAAGCAAATCTATATATTTAATCTATTACCCAAAAAGTTTAATTTATTTAACTTTCAAGTTATGTTATTACTGGCACTTAAATAAAATGTATGTACTAATTAGAAGTCAGTCTGGTTTGTTTCTTACTGAAGGCACCTTGTGCATGTGATCAGGATGGCTCAGCCTTCATTGATTAGTATGTGATTTACACATCTCGTTCAGGAATGACTTTCATCTAGGTAGTGTCAATACTGGTTTTGTTTTCTAACAAAAGGATCATGTTAAACCTACTCCTCATTTTCCATTAGTTTCCATCTCAGTATTATCTGTGGGTATTCATGTTTGTTCCTGATACCTTTTGAATTCAGTGGCCACTAGAACTTCAGAATGCAGTTCAAGGCATAAAATGTTGCCTTTAACAGGACTCCTTTAATTTTGCTTATGAAACACTTTGTCAGATGTTACTTTCTTTTAAATTATGCCCTGTGTTCAAATTTTCCTAGAATAAAACACCCTGCCAGGTAAAGGATTTAAGAGATCTAGGCCATGCTTGCTCAATGAAGTGCAGCGGAGTGGAACATGCCCAGTCTTCCTGGCTCAGGACACTAGGTCTTCTCTGATATAGTGGTTCAAGGGGATTGTATTATTTAAAGAGCTGCTGTTATACCAACATCGACTTACTAGGGGCATATTTTTGTCTTTTTTAAGAATGTGTGTTGCAGTTTTGTTGGAGGGAATTCGCATCTGTGAATAATGGTTTCATGCTAAGGAGACATTGTGCTTGAATCTGGTGCTGCTTTTCAACCTTTGCCCTCTTGCTGGGAAGACTTGCCTGAGTCAGATCATTGAGGATTAATAGGGGTTGCATTGCTCAGCACCCTGCAGGGATTGGGTCAAGCCTTGGCTTTGAAGAGTTACTTTTTTGCTTAATCAGCCTAGAAATTTCAGGTCCCACTGCAAAATGGAAGCCCAGGATCCTACTGATTAACATGGTCTTCCTGCAGTCTGCCAGCCTGTGGCTCTTCTGGATGTCCCTTCTGTTGTGTCTAACAATGCTAGCTATAACTGAGTAAATTACTAGTGAGTTTGACCTCTGGCTGCTATGGGGGGTTGGTGCAATGTCATATGCCATGTGCAGTTCATCTTTCTACTTGAAGAAGTTTGACATGTTACAGGAGAAAGAGGAAAGTATTGTCCTTGGCATTAGGAATACTGAGTGGTTAGGGCACCTGTGACAATACTATCTTGAGGCAAAGACTGGGGATTCTGGACCAGATACCCACAGGGGGAACTATTTGTGACCAAATGTCTGCTTGGCAAAGGAGGGTGGGTAGCTTTCTGGGTGACCAGAGTCATGTGCTTGGAAGGATAGCCCAGGCCAAGGCAGGTTTATGCCTGGATTCTGCTTGTGTCTGTGGGTGCAAAGCAAAGAAAAAGCAAAGGAAAAGACACAGTCACAGCTGGAGAAAAAACTTTTTACACTGACTGGTTTAGACATCTTTGTGGTTTAACTTAACTTGAAATACAACCAGGCAATAAGACAAAGTATTTGGGATTTTACATATTTTCCACTTAGCTGTATTTATGTTCCAGCCTGGACTCAGGAAGACTCCTCTACGAGATTTAATGTGGTTATAAGCTTCCTCACCATTCTCATCACCATCTCTCAGTGTTTACAAAATGTTCAACCAAAGCCTGTGCCCTTGAAAAGAAGTCTCTAATCAGAGTTCACTTGTGTTTTTCCAGGTAGCCCAGCCATGACCCATAGGAATCTGACATCCTCCAGTTTAAATGACATTTCTGATAAACCAGAGAAGGACCAGGTAAGAAAAGACTTTTCCTCTTTGAAACTGAAGACTGACCATATATCTAAGAGATGCTGGTTTGGATTGGAGACAGTGGTTGTCACCAATAAGATGGATATTATGTGTAGATAGGAGTTTGTTCTTTTTCTCAGAAAGAAAGCAAAATGTGTGGGGATAGAGGAGAGGCCAGTATGTCTTGGCTTTGGCCTTTGTGATGCATTCACCTGGGCTCTTTGGCTTTGGAGCTTACAGTTGGCTGAGCTTGGGCATATTAATAACCTTTACCTTAGATTTGTTGTTGGGATTAATTTTATGAAAAAGTGTTTTGGTGTACTATAAAAGGCTAAGAGATGCAGGTCATCATATATCACTAAGTATCTGTTTGGAATAAAGACAGAGACTTTGAACCTTTTCTTTTTCCCTTTGGAAAGAATGTGGTATAAACTGGGTCATTTTCTTAGTTGGTGGAGTATCTGTAGATAGGTTGTGTGTCAACAACACAATATATTGATACTTCTTGATGAAAAAAATTTTAGAGCTTCAATGAAATGCGTGTTTATATTTTAAAGACAACAGAATGGTCCTTTGGTAAATGGCTGTCTATGCACATATGCTGCTGAGCACACCTATAGTCCTCCTGCTGGGGAGGTAGAGACAGGGGATCCCTGGGTTTGCCGGGCAGCCAGTCCAGGCAAGCTCCAGTTTCAGAGAGAGACTAAATTTTGAAAATAAAGTGGTAAGAGATGGATGAAGACACCCACTATAAATCTTTGGTGCGCGCGTGCGCGCGCGCACACACACACACACACACACACACATATATACACACACACACACACACCCATGTACACAGACTGAAATTCTAGCTTGCTCCAAGATTTACAGGTAAGTAGTAAAGGACATGAATTAAGAAAATATGGTTTTGATACTTGTTTCAAAACTGGCTAGGTGTGAGATGGTCCCAGCTTTCCTCTCTGTTAAATGGAAATAGTACTTCATGTATAGTTCAGAAAACCATGCATCTGATTCTTTCTCTTATAACTTCCTTTTGTGCCTTTTGTAGAACAGAATTCTTGTTGCCTTTGTGCTTAGTGCATTAACTGCTCTCATTCCCAGGGCCTCTCCTCTAACTGTCTCTTTAAGTAGAGTAGCTTTGACTTCTTTTTTTTTTTCATACTTTTGCTAATTTTTTTCTACAAAACAAATTTATGACAGTGTTATTTCTTTAACTGGCAGCCCTTGCAGTAATAACAAGAGCTTTATAGGCCACAGTGAATTCTAAAAAGTACAGGAAAGGTGAAATTACTCTCTTACTTATGAAATGGCTTTTGGATTCTTTCAACCCTCTCATCGATGCTCCCTTAAAAGGCCTTCATTTGCCCAGATCAGATCACTTGCAAAACCTTTGGAACTAATCTCTTGCTCCCATTTTCTCTCAATTCAATATGCTTTTTGTATTATTGCCTTCCTTTTTTCTCACATGGATTAGAAGCATAATGGGTTTCTAGCAAGTTCAGTTTGACATTTCCTTGAGATCTGGTGTCACCTTTCTTATCTTTATCTGTTGGTGTCTCTGGAAGAGTCCTCTTTATCAGAACTGTTACTTGTCCTCAGTATGACCTTGATATTCACTCTTGACTCCTTGGTCTGCTCCTCCACAAACATTGACATGGTTAGTTCTTCTGCCTTCTTCTGAGGACTCTGGACATGGTCAGGGTGCTAGACACTTGCCCATGAATGTGTTGGTAAGTACACAGCTGTGGCTGAAGGACCCTTAGAATTTTCTTCAAATCTGCCCTGCTCACTTCGGCTCCTTCCAGCTTTTATCAAACAGTGCTAATTATGCACACTCTCTGATAGAGGACTTGAACATGGATAAGGAAACACCTATTAGGGTTGGCATTTCTGGTTGATACAGTTTTTTGAATAAGTCTTCTTTTATTAGGGATAATCCTTTTTAGATAGAAATTTGTGAACAGGCAGCTGATAAATGTTAGCCGAGAGAAATTTTTTATTTTCTGGGGTCTCTTCAAATTTGGGCATAAGTAGAGGAAGTCTCATAGCTTACGATATGAGTTACATAACATTTATCTTCAAGGATCAGAATACATTGGAACATCATGGGGCTGAGTTGTTGATTTTCCTGTAAAATGTGTGTGGTTTGGGTTCTTAAAATCACCTTTTTTTTTTTTTTTTACCTCCTGTCAGCATTACGTACTAGGGGAGATTGATGTTAAAGGTGAAGACAGAAGACAGGGTCAGGGACGATTTTCCTGGTTCTGTTTCCAAAGCTAGCAAATGAAAGTTAATGAGTATATCTTAAGAGAAATTTTACACCCAAATATAACTGTCACTGTAGTCAGTGAGGTCTTTTTCTCAAAAGGATCTCTGTTCTTTTCTTTCTCCCAAAGGCTGGAGAGGAGCTTAAAGTGACCCACAGTCTTGTTATCATCAGACATGGAGGAAGGAAAGCATATGCTTTGTATGCAAAAGCACTTTGGAGCCTTTAGGGCCAAAAAAAAAAAAAAAAAACCCAAAACCTGCAGTTTCTCTTTCTTTCTTCTTCTTTTTTTTTCTTTCTTTCTTTACTTTTTTTTTTTTCCTCTGTCTGGGTATGGAAAAGCAGATTGCAAGACTCAAATTTGTTTTGAAGAAGCCTTTATAATTGATTAGCCTGTGTCCTGGAAATGAGTTTGGCAGTGAAGTCAGACTTGCTCTGTTCTCCCAAACTCCCATCCTACTGCAGCTGAAGTTTCTGACTGACTGATGGTTCTGACTGGATACCATCTGAACAGTTGTGACTGGGCCTCATGACTTCTGGAGCTATATAACTTCCTGCTACAAAAGAGATGGGTTTTCTGTTTGGAGTCACAAAGAGGAACAGAATGAGTCTTTCTGACAGCTCTAAGGTGACACAATTTGAAGGTATACTTTTAATGAGATTCTGACTTGAGGAAGCAGAGGAAACAAATCTATGGACGGCACCTTTTCTTCCATGCTCTGCCAAGCCTTTGCACCCAGGATTTCAGTGGTGGTTGCCTATGGCTTTCCTAGCATTAACTTGTTAGCTTTAACTCTTAGAGATGTAATGTGCTTATAACTTTATAAGGCTTGACTTTTACAGACTATCAATGGTGCAACATTAGCTCACACTTGCAGATTTAATGTTAGGGCAAATTGCAGCCCATAGATTCACAATGCATGTTGTAGATGTAGAAGCACTTTGCAGAGTTCCAGGAATACATGTAAAGGTCCCGTGACCTTGTAATCTCTTGTCTGGTTACCTCATTCTTTAACAGCATTATCAGACAATGTGTCACATAGATCTCCTGGAGGAATTTGATCAAGGATTAATTTTTAAAGTGTATTCATGAGTATTTTAAACATTATCTAATGTCTGTCATCTTTAAGTCTGCTTGGAAGCCTTGATTTTTATTTTCGAAGTCTTGATCATTTATGGAAGATGTAAATTTAAATATTTTCTCGAAGAGCAAGAGGATAAACCATTAAATCATGTCTGAATTTGAAATTTCTGTCTTGAAAGCTGTGAGATGGAATTTGGAACACAGCCTGTGATTGACTGCTGGTTTCATTCTTCCATACACACATAACACATGATGTAGGACTGACTCAGTGTAGCTCAGCTGGGATGATGCTTTCATGGCTTCAAAGAGAATTTCCATGCTAGGGCTTTCCCACAGCTTCTTTCATATTCACAGATGTAGACACACAGAAAGGCAGAACCTTCTCTTCTCTGTGGGTCTGCTGAATACAGGTGGTCCATCTTCAGTCTGTGGAGGAAGTTGCAGAAAGACCTTTTCTGGGGTTATAATCTTATCTTTTGAATGTTCTCAGCAGCTGTTAGGACACTTCTGTGTCAGGAGAGCTCTAAACAGAATTTCATCTGTGAAAACTAGGGAGCAAAGGCATGTTATCAGGCCTTAGATGGCCACAGTCACTACAGATTTGGCAGCAGCCACCAGCTTCCCCATGGCTCTATGGCCACAGCTTTCTTCCAGCTGTGCATTTTGTTATTTTTTAAGTTTTCAATGCATTTTAGTTAAAATAGGATTATATCATTCTCCCTTCTCTTTCCTCTTTCCAGCCCCTCCCAGGACCCACTCCCAACCCTCAAACTGATAGCCTCTTATTCTTTTATTATTGTTACATGCATACATGCATGCACTAACGCACATGAGCGATGCACCTCACCCCCCACAATGATCAAAATACAATCTGTTGAGTTCATTTTTATTGTTAGTATGTATATGGTTTCAGGGCTGATTGCTGTATTGCATAACCAATAAGGGGCTCATCTCTATGAGAGACTAATTCTGCTTCCCTTGGGCTTCATGAATTATCTGTTGTCTATCCAGGGCTGAGACCTTGTGAGATTCTTGCTTGCCCTTCTGCATTGGCATGTCTATTGATATTGCCATTACTCTGGTCTTGTTTATGCAGCCATTTCTAAGAGAGAGTGTTTCACAGCAGACTTCCTAGTATCCTTATTCTTAGAATCTTCCTGCCCCCTTTTTCTACATTATTTCAGAGCCATAGATTCAGGATCTGTGATACAAATGTTTCCACTGGGGCTGAGCCCTTCACGAACTTATGACCTCTGTATTGTTTCCAATTATGTTTTTCTGTTGATGGTCTCAGTTTGTTCTAAAGAGCAGCTTTTTAAAAACAGAATGGTTCCTCTACTTAATTCTGTGTATAAGGTTATAATTTAGAATATAGTAAGGAGCTATATTGGCCTAGAAAACCGGCAGAAATAGACCTCACTAGCCCTGGAAAGTGGCTAGGTTTCTATGACCTGGTATGATTGGCTTCATCTTTGGGGACATTGAGAGGTGAATGCAGGTGATATGACATGAGAAATGGGAATCCAACTGGGGAGGAGGGAGAGATCAATACAAAAGGAGTGGGGACAGATACACTAAGGTTGTTTGATTAAAGTCTCAAGGAATTATACTATTTTATATTTACCACAAATTATGCACAATATGCGTGTGTGTGAGTGTGTGTATCTTAAAAGAAGTTATGCCATTTGGGCTGGCAGTGAACCATAAACTGCTAAAACCCCCAGTACAAGGCACCAGAAACCTCCCTTTGAATGGTTGGTCAGAGTAGCCCAAGACTCCCAAAATAATACCACCTGTTGATAGAGTGCTTAGTTGCCTCTCAGAGATTGAAGATAAGTTCCTTGTATTAGTCAGGGTTCTCTAGGGAACAGAACTGATAGAATGAGTATGTGTATGTGGGAATGTATGCATGTATGTGGGCTTTGTTAGAATGGTGTGCAGGCTGTAGGCTAGCTAGTACAACAATGGTTGTCTCCCAATGGAAATCCATGAATCCGGTAGCTGTTTGGTCAGTAAGACTTGATATCTCATTAGATCTTCAGCCTGACTTGTAAGAAGTAGGTTCTAATGCCAGTGAAGGAATGACAGCAACAGTCCCAACCAGCTATAAACTTTCAACATGTAGATATCCACACAGGGGCAATATGTGATACTCACATGTTGGTGGTAACCAACTGCTGTCTAATCAGCTCTGTGTTTGAAGGGGATGTAGATGGTCATGTGGCACATATTCTTGGGCTCCTTTTGAATAGCATCAGCTTGCAGAGACAATTAACAAAGCTGATGCCTGTTATCATCCTTTTCTTTTCTACAAGAAATTGGACGGTACCTTCCTTTCTCTGTTCTGTGTTCTCTCCCATGCTTCAAAAGCTTGAGCCACTGGTGCCTGTTGAGATTGAGTACTAATGCTAATACTAGTTTCACATATTAGCTTTGAAAATGTGGAAGTGACAGTGAAGAAGGAACATGTTTAAGTGTCTAAACCATTTCACACATGTACTATTGAGATCTTAATGTATTCGCTAGAAATCATTACCCAGGTTCTTGATGGTGTATTCGAAGGGTGAGTGAAGCGCGATTTATCTTTTGAGTCACAGAGCTTCCAAATCTGGGCTAGAGATAGGGAGCAAGCACCAAAGCCAAGTAAATAAACAGATAGTGCCCCACCACAAAGAGAACCTGCTCTGACCATGAAACAAGGAAATGCCAGCATGTAGGGAGGCAGAGATGGGTAGAGGGTGTCAGCAGAGGAGATCAGGGGAAGCCTTTACTTTTCTAGGCAGAGGGAAAAGCAAGTATAGAGGCTCTGTGACAGGAATGGTTATGCTTTATTTAAAAACAGAAAAAAGAAGTCCAGAGTGAGTGGCTGAAGCTAAGCTAGCTAGCAGGTGTGTGGTGGTTAAAGAGGTCAGGAGCACAGCTTGGGAGACCTTTTTATTTTATTGTAAGTGCAGCGCCACACTATTTTTGGCTCTTTACCTGGAGAGTTGCATGTTCTGATTTACATTTTAAAGAGATCACTGTGGAAACTATGATAGGATAGAGGAATTTGCCAGTGTTCCGGATCACCTGGTGGTGTTACTATATAAAGCACTGCATGAGCACCCCTGTGCAATAAATTGAGAGCACAGCAACCTAACAATGCTGGTTTCTTAACATATAAGCTGTTAATATGGAGGCCTTATTAGTATCAGCAGAGGAAAAATTTCTGTACTACAGAAGGACTGTGAGAAATAAAGAGACTTCCTAGATTAAAATATTTCCTATGAACTGTTAAAGAATTGTTCTACACTAATGAAAACATTTAAATATTCTAATGCAGTGTAAGAGGGTATAGGTGTGCTATAGGAGAATATAATATGGGAATTTTTGAGTGCCCACATATTCATGCTGACAGTTCTCTCTATGTCCCTGTGACTGAAATCAGTGATGCCAGCTGAGTAATGACCAATGCTACTAATGCTGTCTATACTGGAGGCTTTGCAGAGGAGTGACGACTAGTAAGTAGAGTTACTAGTTTTGGAAAGGAACATTGAAGTGTGCACGAAAATAAGATCATCTCTGTTTGATTCTGTGGTACAGTCTTTGATTTTTTGTTTCTTTTTCTTCTCTCCTCTCTCTCTGTGAGTCTGTCTGGGTGTGCCTTAGGAGGGCAGAAGTTGATGATGGATATCTTTCATATTTGCTTTCTACCTTTTTGAGGCATAATCTCTCATTGAGCTTGGAGTTCACTCACTTGGCTTGACTCTGTAGTTGCTGAGCTGTAGGGTTCCTGTCTCTGCTCCCATAGTGCTGGGGTGCTAACATACAATTTTTATTTGGATGTTAGGGATGCAAACTCATGTCCTCATAGTTGTGTGAATAAGCATTTTACTGAGTAAGCCATTTCCTCAGCTCTCTGTGTCACAGTCTTGCCTGAACTTGAGTTCTGAATGCCAGGAGCACTGCATCCCTTCATTATACATTTAACAAAAGGGTTTGCAGCTATGACATATCTTAAATCATAAACTGATATTTCTTGTTCTTTTCAGTTTTCACCATTTTACCTGATGACTATCCCATGTATGTGCTTAGATTACATTGCAAAGAGCAGTGGGATTCCATTCCCTGTAATCTTTTAGGTGTATTCTCATGTTGCAGCTCACCTGTGTCTCACTAAGACTTCAATAAGCAAAGTTAGGAAGTGGGAAATTGTTACAGAGCTAACAGCAATACCTGTGGGCATGGTTAAGCAATTTATGTAAGGCCATAGTTATAAAAGTTTATAATAGTTATATATATATACATATATATGCAATAACTATTTACTCACTGCAGTAACATTATTGTCTATGATATTTTTTTAAACCTCAGAGTTCCTCAATTAAAGTATGCAAAATTGCTGTAAAATTTAACCAAGGAAAATGGGAACAATTTATTTTTACTTTTCAAAGTTAACCTCTGTTATCAGCTGGACTTAAAGTCCTGGGCTTTTTGGATGCATGAATACTTTTATAGTTGCACAAATCAAATAGGAATTCTATGGAACCTATTAGATTCTTTTTGAAAGTTGTATAGTATATCAGAATCTAATTTTATTTAAGTGATCCATTAATTTACAGCAAGTTGCTTTTTTCCTTACAACTGTGTAAGTGTTCCTATAAGAAATAGCCTTAATTATAATGTTCTGCATACACTTCATGGGTATTTATGAAGATTTTCTTCTAAGTGAAATCACTGGCTTACTATTTAATTAATTTCCCTAAGAGCTTGCTAACTGTATTATAGATTTTAAAACCACATTTATAAGCCTCCTTCACTGCTAATATACTGTTTGCCAGTTAGACCCAAGTTTATCTTTTACATAAAAGCCTAAGACCAGGTGAAATTTTCAGTGCTCTTGCATTTGCTTCTTAGTTCACACTGGAGCTTCCCTCAAACATTAAAATGTAGATAGTAAGACTGGGTTCATGCTCCATGTTCATTCACTTTGGTGCATCTCCTATATCCTAAGGTACTGGTGAAAATGCAGTGGCTATAGCTTTTGTCACTTGTCTTTGTTCTGCTGCTTTTCTGAAGCTAGAGAAGGCTGAAGGTCTTGGTGTTCTTAGCACCCAGACTGCTGTAGAAGCTCTCTGGGAGCTTCCTTGGCAACCTAGAAATGACTTCTTCTCAGGAGTCCTACTATGTATGCCTGCATGAGTGCTCACTCATGTATGCACATGTGGAAGCCAAAGGTTGACAGTGACTACCTCCCCTTATTGCTCTCCAACCTTGTTCTTTCAGATAGGGAATCTTACTGAACTTGGAGTTTGCCACTTGACTAGAGTGAGTGGCTAGCAAGCCTGCAGTTTCTGCCTGCCTCCATCCCTGGAACACTGAGGTTAAAGACATTTGACACCCTTCTTTAACCTGGCTGCTGGAGACCTAGTTTCAGTCTTAAGTCCTCATGCATATACAACAAGCACCTTTTCCTCTGAGCAATCTCTAATGCCACAGTAATACAATTTTAAAATGCTACAATGTGTGGTCTCAGTTAGGGTGATCCTAACAATGTAGTGCATAGAATTCAGGGAAAGAAAGGTACCTGAGCAGGCCACAACAGCCATTCAAAGACAAATGAGTGCTTTGAAAGCTCCTAGCCATTTAGAGACCATAAATAATAGAAGACAAGCAAACTAGCCAAAGGAGACATTCATTCTTAGGTAAAGAGTCAGGTACAAAGTGGGAAAAAATAAGCGGGACTGCAGCTCTCTGTCATTTAACAATACAAGTGAATGACTTCCTTCTCCAGCAAATTAAAAATTTTGTAGCTTTTACTATTCTTTGAAACTGAATTCTCCAGTTCTTATGAAATACATTATTCTGTTGTACATATGTGTAGTTAGAATTTCTTGTCAAATGAACAAAAGTAGATTAGATTGACAAATAGGCATGTCTATGGGCCACAGTTAGAACCCATCTGATTTACTAATCTTCACTTGCTTTGTTGAAATGCCTCTTGGTTCTTTGACTTTCTGATTATTCAGGATTCATCCTCACTATGGACAGAGTCACCTGTAGGTCATCAAGTCTGCTATATCTTAACAACTTCATTTATTTATTTATTTATTTTTGATAGTGGAAAAGCCTTGTGGTTGAACTTTGACTTTAGGCTAATCACAGGAATAGCACTGAAGAGGCTAACCAGCTTTAGTCTTGCATCTTTTGACTTTCAATTTTCTGGTTCATAGTACAGAATTATAATCCACTTAGCACTACAGTCTCCATGGGGTGTTGTCTGAGAGGGAGGGTGCTTAGTATATCTTAAAGTATGTGCAGATCTTCACTGTCATGATCACTTTTATTATTTAAGTGAGAATGGCCTCTTGATTTGCAGTAAGACTGAGCAGCATACAAGCCAGTTTTCTTTTATGCATCATTGCCTATCTTTCACATTTACATTGCTAATTTAATAGTTTGTGTTCTTACCTTTTGTACTGTACTGGCTTACCCTCTCTGTAATGAAATGTGTCTGACTGTCTCCCATGAATTTTGTAATCACATCTACATAGGTGGGACTCAAAAGTATATATATATATTTATACATTTGTAAGGCCTACCTTTATTTTTTTTAACATTTTATTTTTTTATGTGAATAAATGTTTTGTCTTGCATGTATGTCTGGTCCCTTGGGATTGGAATTACAGAGAGTCATAAAATACCAGGTGGGTGTTGGGTATCAAACCCAGGCCTCCTAAAAGGGAATACATGCTTTAACCTCTGAGGCATCTTTCCAGTCCAGGCATCATTTACTTTGAGATATATTGGTAGCACTTACGTTAAGTCCCAAAATTAATTTTTCCAGCTGATGTTATTGTTCCTATTTTAAATTTCTCACACCATCTAGGGCCTACTGTTTGCATTATGAAGTTGTCACACTTCTTAATATTTTTAGTGTGTACACCTTCGGTTTGCTCTGGGGAGACAGGGGGGGTCTAGTTAGTTAATCACTGATGGCGATGACTCACTGGGAAAAACAATATTTTATTTAAAGATTCTTTTAAAATTTAATAAAATGAATATGATAATTTCTCATTGAAAAGTGGTTTTTAAAGTGTGGTTATTTTCTTACCTTTTCATTCTGGTAAAATTTTTCTTATATTCATGGGCAGTGTGTTTTAACAGGTTAACTAGTTGCTCAAAACACACATTTTTGCCCATCTTGTATTTATATATTTTTCTCACATCAGACAATCATCTAAATGCTAACACTTCAAAAATAGTTTGTTTCTATATTTGTTTATGTCTATTTACACTGTTTTCTTGTTATGAAAACTAAAAGAACATAGTTTATTAGCTGACTAGTGTAATATAAAGAAAACATCACACAAACTTTATCTTCATTTAAAATAAAGGATAGTATGTCTCAAGGATATCTTGAAAAGTCAGCTGTTATTGCACAAAGTTGTTCTATTATAGGTCATGTGGAATTGCTACACTATCCAGGTACAGCACACTTCAGATCATGAGCCACAAAACATTCTTCTTTTAGATCTAAACTATGTCTTTTGTGAGTGTGACATGGAATTGTGTGAAATTGAGAGGAAGCAAGAGTAAGCTTTGAAGGGATTTACCATCAACTTGAGATTTATTGCTTGACTGACCAGTTCTGTACTTTGTCTTTCTTTGCCCAGTTTCTTATATTAGACCCCCCAGAGTAACACTGCAGCAGTTATCAGTATATAAAATTGAAAATAAGCAAGAACAAGTTAAATCCAAACCCAGCTCCTATTAGGATGCCTTGTTTCAGGAAAACTTCATAGCCAGAAGAAAGGGACATCTCATTGTGCTTTTATTCACATGGCTCATTTCTCAAATGAAACTTAGAGTTAAATTTTTTTTAAAGTTATTTTTAATATCATTGAATCTGAGCAACTAGAGATTTCCATACACAGCCTATGTGAAAGCTTGATTTGAAGCAAGAGCAGGTTCCTGGACAATTTACTGGGTTGTTGAACCATGATCTCCAAGAAAGCATTCCCAGGTGCTGCATTTTAGAGGTAAGAACTTGATTTTAGAAAAATAACAGTGGATCTTACTATTTATAATAGTTGTGAAGTTCGCTTTCAAAGCGAGGAATTCTTGCTGACTGCCCTCTTTATCAAAGACTGTGAAAGCATTATAGATGTTTTCCATATGTGTCATGAAGGGCTTTTTCAATGAGAAATGGAAGCAGTATTCTTACACCATGTGACAATGACACTCCCTGAGGAATAGCTCACTAACAGAATCCAATAGTGTGCTCTTCTAAAAGTCTTGGATTCATGTTCACAGTTTGAATTTCAGTGATATTTATATAAAAATAATCTTCCCCATCAATGCCCAATGGAGGTAGTAGAGCTGCCCTTGCCCCCACAACCCCCAACACTTCCTGCAACTAGGAAGTACAAAGAACCAACCCTGTTGGTGGAGGTGTGGGTGAACCAGCTCCTAAGTTAAGTTGTGAGCATGGGAGAGCTGTCCCAATTACTCATCTCTCTTGAGGTGACATGGGTGGGAGAGAGATTCCACACTTGAGCTCATAAGAGGCAAAGAGCTGTTCCTGCCCCTAATCAGTGGCAGTGCTTGGGCCATTGGCCCCTACACTCCACCTGGGCAATATCTTGAAGGTACAGGTGTGGGAGAGCCAATCTTGAGGAAGTGGTAGTAGGAGAACTGGGCTGCCCCTTGCTCATGGCTGGGAGGGGTGAACTAGCTAGGGATGTGCTGGAGAGCTCACCCTGGTGGCAAAGATAAGAGAAAGCTGGTTAACTGACCCACCTTGCAACTACTAAGTCCCAGAACCAGGAATATGTGTTGGCCCATCTCAACATCTACTCTATCTGTGATCTGATGGAGCACAGTGTGTGTGTAGGGTCAGTCTTGTGGACCCAGGACTTCAAGATCTCCATGACACAGTGGAGCAATGGGATGTCTAGGAAGAGAATCCCAGCAAGGGCCCAGCTTTGATGGTGCAACAGAGATGAAAGACCTCAAACCAGACCAATGATATTTTTGATAAATGCTTACATGTAATAATATATAGATAAAAGGACTGATTACGTGATCCACTTGTCACACAACAGCCTCACTGATAAAAATTTTCTTTTCCCTTCTACCTCCTTTTCCTCGTAAATTTTATTTTGTTTTGTTTTGCGGTGGGTAGGGAGATAGGTGGAATCAGGAGGTACAATGTTAAAGACACAATAAAATTTTTAAAAATGTATGTTATTTTTATTTTTTAAACATTATGTCAAAGTAGTAGAGGTTTTTATTAAAATAAGGTTCAAAACTAGAACAAATTAAATAAAAGGTTAGTTAGAAAATTCTCTAGTTTCTACTATACCAAGGGCTATACACTTTCTCTCTGTCTCTGTCTCTGTCTCTGTCTCTCTCTCTCTCTTTGTATGTGCGTGCGTGCGTGCGTGTGTGTGTGTGTGTGTGCATGCCTATCTAACCAACAAAGTGGGCTAGCCTGGCTTCATTTCAGCACTTCCTTCTTGCTCTCAGCTCTGAGCTGAGAAAGATAGAAAATGATTCAAATTAATAGGGAGAAGGTCAAGAATGTTCCCTAGTTTTCTTTCTAGTAGAGCCGCGCCAGTGGAGATGGTTTTGATGGGGCACAAGAGTCTGTTTTTTAATCATCTCAGGGATACTGATTTGAAGCCGGGTTTCTACCATTTACTGAGTGATTTTGTGCAGGCCTTTTCCCTGTGAGCTTCACAAAAACATTAGTTAAAAATAAACCTCCATGCCTTTGTGTCCTTGTGACAACAAAAGGAGATGGGGAAGAAGTGTAGGCGGATTAAAGCTGAATACACTTTTTCAGGGGCTTGGGTTGTAGCTCATTGTAGACCACCTGCCTAGCATGCAGGAAGACCTGGGTTCCAGCCCCAGCATCAAAGCAAAATCAAAACAAACACCAACCACTTATTTCCAACTCTTTCCCTGCTCCCTTGAAAATATGGGAGTGGAATAAACTAAGTAGGATAATGGATAAGGTAGCGCTAGAGTGAGACAGTGTGTGTGTGTGTGTGTGTGTGTGTGTGTGTGTATTTTTGAGTGATTCAAGAGTAAGTAGCCAGAAGTTTTTTTTGACTCTTCCGGGTAATGGTTTGGAGGAATATTTTATAAGTGGTCCCACAGCCACTTATAAAATAGTTATTCAGAGGCTTATATTAATTACAAAGTGTTTGACTTATGGCTTAGGCTTATTACCAACTAGTTCATGTAACTTAACCCATTCTATTAATGTATTATTGCCACATGGCTCCATGGCTTTACCTGTATCACATTACATCTTGCTTTTTTGATGGCAGCCTGCAGCTTCTCCTTGACTCTGCCCTTCTTAGTCTTTATCTCTGCTTGGCTTTCCTACCTGCTTCTGAGCTGCCTTACTGTAGGATAAAACAGTTTCTTTATTAACTAATAGTAATAGAGTATGATGACAATGTACAGAAAGACACGCCACAACAAGTAGCAAAATGAAGCATTAGTGTATTGCTTTTGTTTTTATTGGAATAGAGCACAATCTAGTATGATTCTGCATTAAATTGTTCTATACATTCACATAGGCAAGCTTCATGCTCTTGGCATGTTCTCTTCCCCTGCTTTCTCAACAGTAGCAAACCACTAGCCAATCTATAACAGCATGTTAGGAATTATATTTACATTCATATAAACCACTATGTTATTTAAGCTACAACACACAGGAAGCTGAGAAATATGCCCAAGTGTATACTGAACATGTGTGGCAGGCTTGTCTACTGAAAGAGTGTGCAGACATGATGCTCACTGTGTTATCTTCACAGGGAAGCCCAGAGTGACTCTCAAGAGTCCTGTATGTCCCCCCTAGAGTCTCTCCCATGGATAGGCAAGGTTCTCATTCTTAATGAGTTATTACAGCCATAGGAGAGTCTTCCTGCTCTGATACCATGCCAGTCACTTTCCTGCCTGGGTCTTTGCACATGCTATTTTCTTCAGGTCCAATGCTATTTCCTATAGGCAGCTCATACTCATTCTATTATTCTGTAAATGTTCTCTCTTTGCAGGGAGTTCGGAGTCCCTAGTCTAGGCTAGTACCTGTTGTTATAAGATCTCATTACACAATATACTTTTCTATAGTGACACCTACCATAGCTGTTAAAACCAATTGCATACTTTAAGTTTTGGTGAAATATTTTACTGTCTGCTTTCTGTTACTGTAACATGTATCAGAGAGAATTAGATGCAAAGAGAAATGATTTCTTTTGGCTCTCAGCTTTCAGTCCCTGATTCATTGACCCATTGCTTTTATATTCAGGGTGTGTCATCACATCACAGTGATACAAAGCTGTTGATCATTTGTCTATAAAGTAATAGATGTGATTTAAAGGAGCTACCTCAAAAATTCCTTTGAGAATTTGAAGATCTTTTACTGCGTTCCACCTTTTTTTGTGGCTCTTTCCCACTAGCCCCAAGGCTAGGAGCTAAACTTTTAACACATCCGGTCTTTGATGGAAATTTAAGGACTAAATTTTAACATTATGTTCAGCAATTGCTTTCAAAATTTAGGAAAGCCAAGCATACTGTGGCCTTGGACCAAAGCCAGCCAGAAGCCTGTCTTTACCTGTCTCAAAGACTAAGAATGCTTGCCATTAGAATGGTGTTAAACATGTGAATGTGTAACTGAATTTTTCTGTCATCTGAAAAACCTCCATTGGGCCTGGCACAGGAAAAATACAGCAACTTGTGATCTAAACCTTCACTCTGCATGTGAAATTGAAGAGCTCAAGTACATTTATATACCATTTTTTTTCTTTTTTGAGTAGGATACTCAATTCATGGTCAGGAAAATGTGATCATCAAAGGGCCCTGACATGATGAACAGTCACATTCACTGTATTAGGAACGAACACTACAGAATGATTTGGGTGTAATCCTTGCTTTCACATTAAAGACTTAGAAAAAAAAATGGTCAATAATGTCAAGTGCTGGAAAACTAGAGAAGGGAGGAGAAATTCTGCTAGAGACTGATGTGGGTAGAGGTGACGTGTGTACTAATTCTTGAGTTGAATGTCTTTTTCTTTCTGTAGAATGTTCAAGAAGACAAAAATTGGACCAAATAATCTTTGCTCCATTTAAGAGTTTCTGTTTTGATGAATGACACATGAATTAAAAAGTGAGAGACTGGACCTGGGGAGTTGGTGGGCCTGGGAGGTGAATCTGTGGGTAAGGCATTTGCTATGCACTAGGTTTGAATCTTGAGGAACCATGTGAAGATGGGCTTGATAATACATGACTGTAGTCTCAGTGTCCCTATGGTGAGATGGGAGGCAGAGACCGGGGAGTTCCTGGAGGCTTGCAGGTCAGCTAATCTGGGGTTTGTAGTGACAAACAGCATGTCTCTGGCAAAGTGAAATATGGAGACTAGTGCTTAAGGTTGACTTTTGATCTCATCCCCCTCTACTCATACACACATTGAGAGGTAGAATTTGGGGATGGAATATGCCCTGGAACAAAGGAGTGGATGGGACCTTCAGACTCAAGGATCTGTCACCTCTGATGGCTATAGCCTTAAGTGCAGAAGAATAAGGAGCTCTTAAAGAAACTCCTGTATAGCTTTTCTGGATATCAGAAACATCCTCCTCCCTCAGTTCCTCTTTTCACTTTGCTACCATTCTCTATTGTTCTAATCTGGTACATGTTCTTGGAGACCTCTGTGAAGAGTACGTGAAAAAAAACACTGCTGAATAAATAATAGCATGACTACTACAGATTTAATTAGAGCCATACAGCTGCCTGTTTGAAGTGCTGTTCTAGGGCCATATGGTCGCTTGTACATCCGAGCCCTGGAAGGCCTGCCTTCAGTGCTTCATAGACGATAATATTGGGTTCTCAGAGAATTGTTAGTAGCCATTTGGAAGTCAACAGAAAATAAACTTTTCTCCTCCTACCACCCCTCACCCCCTGCCCCAAAGATTTTGACTGACAAATTCTTGTTAAACTTGAATCTTTAGGTAATAGAACATTCATTTTAGGATTTAGGTGGACTTGCCAGCCTGAACGCTAATTTTTTTTCTTCATGCTATTTGATGATTGGAATTAATTCTACATTTAACCATTTTGACTTCTTTTAAAAAGCATTTTAGTAGCTTATCATTTTGGTTGTTATCTCTCCCAGTGGGAAAGGAATGGAGGTGGGTCCAAGAGAGTAAGCTGGGGATGATGCTCTTGCCATTGGCACATCTGGAGGACAAAGGAAGGGTTTCATAACTACAGTGTTCTGTGCTCCCTATCCCTCAGTGCTTAAAAGGACTGTTTTCATCCCTCAAGGTCCAAAACTCTTTAGTTAAAAGTCTATGCAGATCTTATCCTTAGAGAGGAACAGTTTTGGTTTTCATTGAACATATTTTCAGTTGGAAGACTATATAATGCTATGATATTTAAGCTTTTTATATGTCAAGGATTCATTTGAATTTATGATAAAACTTTGAGTCCCTTTAGTTAAAAATGTGCAATGAGATGAGGGCTTAGATACTGTATGTAACTTGAAGGTGCTCATAAAAATCCCGCACCTTCAGTAGGGGTCCCAAGTTATAAGCTACTGCTACCTTTTCTCCTGATTAAGGGGGCTGCAAGTGAAGAGAAGCAAATTAGTAGCTGCGATGTCTGAATTGTCAGCTCTGAGGTTTATGTGGGGCTCAGGGCAAAACTTTGTTGGCTGCACTGGAGATCAGCCAAGGTTAGGTGATGTTTGGGTCAGTATTTTTCAGTTTCCTCACAAGAAAAGCATTCTGCATGGTGTTTGTTCTCCTAAGCCATTAACTTTCAACTCTTGGTTGCCTAAGTTACCTCTGATGATTCCCCCATCCCACCTCTCATTCTGGAACTTCTTGTTTTTGACAGAATAGACTGTGTGTTTTATTTTTTTTTTATTTTTTTTTTTTGACTGTGTGTTTTATTAGTTACCTTGGTGGGGTATGTGCAGAGGGGAATACTCGTAAAACATTTCTCCTTAAAGTATAGTTTTCTCTAAATTCAGTAACCCCACAATGCTAACTCTCTCTCTCTCTCTCTCTCTCTCTCTGTGTGTGTGTGTGTGTGTGTGTGTGTGTGTGTGTGTGTGTGTGTGTGTGTTTGGATTTCATCTGGTTGTTCCTCGTGAAACCTTTCTACCTTCATGGCGGGTAGAGGTTGCCGGGCAATGGAAGGAACCCTGTGTTTAAAATCTTTCTTTGGGGGTGGAAGCAAGAAGACTACTAACAAATGGTGTCTTTTAGTCTCTTAGATATTAATAGGTAGACCCAGAATTAGAAATAAAGGATGTTCCCCCTTTGCTTTGCTGAGCACAGTTGTTCAAGGACACGTTTGCCTTTCGGAGGGAATTCAGATCAACACAAGGGTGCAGTCATCATGAGAAATTATATTTATTTCACACAGTAGTTGCCTCGAACCACCCACACTCACCTCAGCCTTCAGTCCATCTGATGTGTTAACCTCACCATGAGCGAATCTCTCTACAATATTCTCGAAGGCAAAGCTTAGGAGTCTATACATCTAGCATGATTAACTCCCTTGGGAAGTTTCCAAACATCTTTAATTCTAGTTCCAAACTGAGGGAAGAACTTTTTCTTCAAAATTTGGAAGATTATGTTTGAATTTAAAGTGGAAGTATCTCAGCGATGGTTTATTTTATTCCTTTGGGAAAGAAAGCTTTATTTTCCCATCACCTCTCTCTGGGTTTTTGAGGGTTATATTAAGACTATGTTGCAGTTAAAAAGTCATCATTTTTAAATATCTATTTTGCTGACTCTGGCACAATGCCAGAAGTTTCTCCATTGTAGCATAATATGTGACTTGCTGTGTTGTCTGCAGATAAAGACGTTAACTCTGGCTTTATTAGTGACTGTTCTGTAGGTTACATAAGGGCACAGGTATGTGGAGTGCCAGTCAGATCCTCACTTAAGTGTCTGTGAATCACCAGTATTGTTGCAGTGCTAGACTCTGCCACTGAGGAACACGAGGCTTTTGAAGAGCCCCAGTTTCCATGCTGTGCTTCAGTCAAGGCTCTTTCTGCTTCTTCTCATCTACTGAGGCACTCCTTCCAGTCTACCTTTTATTTTCTCTGTGGTATTTTCACTCTCCAGTTGCCTCTGAGGCTACCTTGATTCAGAGCTACTACATTTCTTCAGGCAATATGTCGATTGTGCATGAGCATTCAAATATTACCTCCCTTGGGATGATATGTTTTATATTTAATAAAATCATCCTGGAATATCAGAGAATTGAATCACCCACAGTCAAGCCATGAGGGTCAGAGAGTGGTGACTCACATCTTTAATCCCAGCACAAGGATGGCAAAGTAATAACTCGCCCTTTAATTCCAGCCTGGGAATGACTGAGTAGTGACCTATGCCTTTAATCCTCATAACTCGGGAGACAGATCTTTCTATGTTTCTGTGAGTTCAAGGCCTAAGGACTAAACAGTAGTAGTTCACATCTTTAATCCTAACTCTAGGATTATGATGCAGAGTTGAACTCAGAAGAGAAACAACTCATGAAGAAGATATTTAAGGCAGGCGAAGGCAGACATTGAAGTATTCTGTAGACTCCTTTACTCCTCTTAACAGGTCTAAGAGGTCATCTTTTGTAATTCCTCAGTTTACAAATGAGGAAACTCAGCATAAAAAAATGAAGCAATTTGTCCAAACTCTCTTGCCTTGTGTGGGAAAGAGCCCAGATTGGCTGACAGCTCTTTCTGATTACAAAAACGGTGGACAGCTAGCCCTTGACCTGACTCTTGGTTTAGCCTTTTTCCTTTCATGATCTCACTCAAGTTACTGTAATCTCTTTCATGGGCAAATGGAGCCATAGATGATAGCCATTTACAACAATGTGAGAAGGATGCATGAACTGCTCCTGGCTCAGTGCATAGCCAGTGATCACTGATAAGAAAGAATATTAGTAACCATTGTTACTATTACCATCAGTAATTTAAAAATAACGCTTGAAGTCCTTTGTGTCTTTGCATATCAAAAGTACAGTCCCATCTTATTAATATGATATTTAAATCTTAAATGAGGAAGGAAATTATTGTGCATCTAAACTCCAAAGGCAAGGATTTCTTTTAAAAGCTTACAGACAAAACTCCAGCATAAGGTAACACTTGATCAAGTACTTCTGCAGGAATTAAAGGAAGACATTGGGTAGTGTTGTTTATCAATGCATGGTTACCTCTTCTGGAACAGCAAAAACACCTTGACTTTATTATTGAAGACCTACTTTTCTGCAATTTGCTAGCATCAAGTGGAGCACCATCAATGGGGCTCTACATTTTACTCTTGCCTCTGCAGAGGATTCTGGTGCTATAATTTAGGTTTAGCCACCTAGGATTAGTTAATTAAGCTAGGATTTTGTGTTAAATGTTTCCTGAGAATTTATCACACAGCTTGGGCTGCAAGGCACCAGGGAGGCAAATGGATAAATATGTAATTTTTTGAGGGGCAATACTTTACCTTGTTTAACATACTGTGCTCTAGTAAGCAATACAGAGTCTGTCAGTGATGCCTTGTTGTAGTAGGTTTTTCCCGGCCTGTTTGGGGCTGGAGGTTTGTGACCTGGTGTGTGCCGTGGCTTTTGTCCCCCAAAGAAATGAATCAGACACTTATATACTTTTCACTGTTTGGCCCATATCTTAAGCACATTACTAGCTAGCTCTTTCATCTTAATTCAACCCATTTCCATTAATCTTCCCACCACGTGGCCACTGCCCGTGGCTCTCCTGTTTATCCTACATGCTGCTTCTTCAGGGACGGATGGCGACTGGCAAACTCCACCCTTCTTCCTACCTGGCTGCCTCTGATTCTCCACCCACTTCTATGGTGCTCTACACAGGCCAAAACAGTTCTTTATTCACAGTACACAGAGAACATTCCTACCACAATGCCTTGTGCCAAATACAGTTACAGTGGATAAACTATGGAATATACGGAAGATGGCTGAGATCATGATGAGACTTATGGTCCCATAGCACCAGGCCAGGCTAGAATGAGGAGATGTAATTAGAACTCCAGCATATAAGGAGATGGCTGCGCCTGCAGGCTATGGGAACCACCTACCACATAATGTGTGTTTCAAGCTCATCCTTGAGATATGGTGTGGGAAACCTGTAGTTACACTTTGTAGAGTTTATTACATACAATTAAGGGAAAGAACTAAAAAAAAAAAAAATCCCCCAACTCAGTACCTGGAGTTTGCAGGTTCTTCTTTTTCTTTAAGCCTTTCCAAGTATTGTTCACTGTATTTTGGCTTTAGTCATTCAGCTTCTCTCTCGCTGAGCCATTCATTTTATGCAGTTAAATACTATTCATATTTTTAAAATGTGCTTATCATGATTTTTAAAGGTTATTCATGCATGTGTTTCAACTCTGCTTTGCTACATGAAAGGCTTGGAGACTTTTAGGTCAAGAGCTTCTAAAATTGAGGCTGTCAAATGTGCTTGCGGGACATATAACAACTTTACCATGCAGTGACCTGGGCAGATGGTCTGTGTTCAAGTCCTGGCCTAGCCACTTAGCTCACTGAATTAGTGGAAGCCTTTACATCTTCTGGATCTCAGTTTTCCTCATCTTTAAAATCACAGAATACATTTCTTATAAGTTAGTTGTAAGAATTCAATTAAAGTAGTATATCTGAATGTGCAATTAAATTACTAAAAGGTAAATGTCGGTATATATATATATATATATATATATATATATATATATATATATATATACCCAGACACAAAATGTGGCCTAGAGATTTAAATTCTTAAACGAGGTCATTGCTTGAAATTTCATCCTGTTTAGGAAATTAGACCCACTTAGCGTTATATTTAGCTTGATAGCCATTTGTAAACATGTTGCTTTGCAGACTCATTTGCATTAATGATGGTGAGATCTCTAAATATGGAATAAAAAATTGTAAAATCAATTTTTCACCTTCAGGCAATTGTTGTCACTTTGAAGTTGTGTTTCTTTAAAAATGGAAAGACAGAGGTTGAAGAGTGTTTTAAAAAGTAAAAGTAGAAACACACAGCCTTCTGGTGTCTTAATTTAGTGATTTTATGTGCTCTCAAACTTTTTGTATTTTGGAACCCTCAGACCACATCATAGATGATAATTTCCAGTAACATTGTAAGCAATGGTAAACAGTTTAAATTTTGTGAACTCTCAAGAAACAGCTTGTTTTACTTCCTTAGACAAGTGAGCTAAGAAAACACTCAGCAAATCATAAAATACAACCAGTAGGCTTTATACACTTGCTTGTTTTTCATCTTATTGATATTTGCTTATTATTCTTTTTGCATTCCTGAGAATTCATATGCTATTTTGTCTGTTTCATTTATTGGTTGTATGAATGTATAGGTGGGGGCTAGGCCTTGTGGGCACTAGGCATGTCCCCTATCATTGAGCCACACACCCAAACCCTCATGTATTGTTTTATTCTTCTTCATATATACATATAGATCTTAAATTTTAGCTTTTCTTTGATTAAGCTTGGCATTAAGGCCATGAATTATAGTAAAAGTATAAGTTTTGCTATATTCTACCTTTGAATATGCTACACATTTAGTTTATAGGAATATTGGATTTGACAGCCCAGATATACATTTTAATCTCTAAGACAACTATTTAGTCTTTACAGTACATTGTGCTGAAGTCCTACATCTTATAATTAAGATTTTAAGATGTTATAGATTCTTTTTTAAGCTTGTGTCTAATAGCTTTACTGGGTAGCTCTGCTTTAAGGCTGGGCTAATTTCTGTTTGTTTCTCTTGCATACCAATCAGTTGATCTGATCCACTAATAAGCCTGGTAATTTCTGACTAAATACCACTGTGAATTGAATTTGCTATTATGGATGATGCTGTCTTCTTTCAGACATTATTTATATTGCTGTTGATTGACATATAGGTTGAAGATGGGTCATGCATATATTCAGTTTAGAAGCATATCACCTGGAAGCTATATCTCTATGTGGTGAACTATATATACAACTGCTATCTCCCAGCAGCCATACATACTCTAAATTATGAGAATCTACAGGATTCTTTCAACTGTTGTGACAGGGATGTATAACTGAGGCCATGACACACAGAGAGTGTACTGATAATCAGTCAGGTAAATGAACATGCCCAGTCTCTTCTTCCAAGTCTGTTTCTTTGCTGTAAGAAAAAACAGCTAATGTGCCCATCGTTGTTAGGGCACCATGAAGATCCCATTTAAGAGGAAAATTGC
Organism: Sigmodon hispidus; assembly: GCA_004025045.1. Lineage (NCBI taxonomy): Eukaryota > Metazoa > Chordata > Mammalia > Rodentia > Cricetidae > Sigmodon > Sigmodon hispidus. Next base: position 95,543 of record PVIH01001468.1, on the reverse strand, counting down.
ATTGTATTTGTCAGACTTTCATCTGACTACTTCTCTGTAGGTATAGAGAAGGTAATGGACATAGACAGAACACAGCAAAATGATCAAACAGGTTTTTTTGTCATAACAAGTAAATTTATTCATAGGGTAAATGAGTAGATGCAGTCTCAGAGTACATAATAATTCACAAATAGCTATTTTACCTATGCTTTCCCCCCATGCTTTGGTATTCTTTAAGTTTAATTTATATAACAGTTGATTATAACATCACACAATGTAACGTAACATAACATAACATAGTATGTGAGGTCTTTCTTAAGAAAATCCCAGTGAGATTCAAATGCAGGAGGTTATATTTTTCTCCTTTAAAGTACAACACTTTTGAAGTTGAAGAGAGGTACTTCTGATAAGTATAGCATGATAGTATTGCAAGTGGAGAAAATTAGGAATAAATCAGTAGGCATGCATGTATACCTACTGTGTACCTAACCACTACATAGAAATCTCTTACAGGGAATGGTGTGGTACCAAGGTACAATGACATTGAACTTGTCAGATGATTTTGTTAGGGAAGAATAGCAGCTGGAAATTAACAAAAGAAAACAAGAAAATAACCAGAAAATGAGAATAAAAAAAGAAACATTAATAGGTACAAGAATAATCTCTTTGCTTATTCGGTAGACAGGATAGTTTCAGTATTTGGATAGGTGGAGGGGTGAATTGAGAAACCATACTTTACTAGATGTAATTATTTTAATGCAATGGTGATAGGGAGAAAAATGAAGTTTTTAATACCTACCAATTTCTTAGGGATATGATCAGTTGGATCTACTCAAATGTGATTCTTTTGGGTGAAAGTATACAGCAAAGGTGGTTTGAAGGCATGCTGTTTATTAGTGGTTATACTAATAAAGATTAACTAGGGGTTGTATTGTGATAGGTGAAACCTTAACTATTCCAATGATTTTTCCTTAAAAAATATAGGAAACCCTAAGACCTAAGTGGGGAGTGAAAGAGTTGGTTGCTTCAGTGAGCTGTGGGGTGCTGTCCCTTTTGGATGAACAGGTTTTCCTTGTTGGAGCAGTACCATCATCTCATAACTGGTATATTTTATTCTGCATAATCCATTCAGAATTTCTAGTTTCTTGACATACCTGTGCCATGCTCACTAGGTTCATAGAAATCGCTGTGAAAGGAAGGATGTTTAAGAAACTGTAAGAGTAAGCATAAATAGCAGAGAGCAAGCTGTAAAGGTCTAAAAAATTAGGCCAAGCTCTCACTACGAAGGAAAGAATACATTTAAAAGGATCTCAAAGGATGCACACATCTGGATGCACTGCTTATATTAAAATCTGGTAAAGAAGCCAAAAGAAAAAAAAAGTCTTAAAATTGCTGAGCTAGCCAAAGTATATTTTGGTGACTGTAGCTCCATGGCAGCTGTTTGGAATCTGTTTCTCTGAAATTAAGGTTGACTAAAGGGTTTTCTGTGCACTGTGTGTGTGCTCTTGTATTGGACCCTGCATACAATCCAGCCAGAGCATTCCCTAGGAGAAACACTAATTTTATATAAGGAAGAGGACGTGTCAGACTTTATCTTTGAAATTCAATCTAGATGATTTTATTGGGAGACTTCCAGCTCAATTTATAAGCCTTGAAATTTGTTCTCACTCTCATGGCCAGATATTGCCTTTTGTAATCCCTTGCTGTTTAATCTGTACAACTTTCTCTTAAGTATTTTATGATTGTTCAGAGCTTATTGTATAAGCCTAGAATTGGCTTTCATATTTCAGCCATTGTATTTTACTTTATCAAATATTGTTGCATCCCTTACAATCAGTGTTTGGTAAGCCAGTATAATGGGGTAGATTTTTAAACTTTGACTCAGAGAGGAACCTTTCTTGAACTTTGTTACTGGGTGTGAGTGCTGTGTTTTGTGACCTCCCACTGTACAATGTAACTTTCATGTTATTTATGTTTCTTTCAGTACAGCTATTTCTGAATTTGCTTCTTTATTGAACTGTGAATTTTAGGAGTGTGGGATCTGTCTGTTCTTCACAGTACCTGCAGTTAAACCTTGTGCATTGTAGGCACCTATATATTTTGACTAAGAGAGTGATTGGATAATAGAGGAAACCATTTATATCCAAATCAACATTTAGTGATCAGATCTCATTCCATAATGTGTCTTCTCTTCTGGTGGGGGATGAAACACTCTGAGGCACACTGGCTCATTAAAGGCTCTAAGAATGGCTCCAGTGCAGAAGCTCAATCAGTTTTATGTAACCTGGTGTCCCCAACTCATCTGTCAGATACACTGTTGGAGCTGAGCTCTGCAGTGGGTAGGAACACACTTCAGAGTAATTCAAGCCTGAATGGGCATGCAGTGGTTTTCTTAACTGGGGCAGCATTCTTCAAGGGGCTTCAGGATGTGAAAGACTGGTACTAGGGCCTCGGCTGTCCCTCTGTCTGCCCATTTTCTTTTCAGCTGTTCTCACCTTGTGCTGCCCTGGGATGATGGTCCTGAGACATTTCTTCCAGATAATAGGGAACAACCACTACTGAGTAAGAGGATATTAATTTTTAGACATCTAAATACAATTTTTTTAAAATCAAAAGCAGTTTGCTTTCTCATATGGGTCATGCATATATCCCTTTAATCAATTGCTCTTGTTATGGAAGGGCTTTACTGTCAGTGGTCCATATCGAGGCCTTTTGTTTACTTATGTGGTCAAGTGGGATATGACTAACTGACTGACTTCTCAAAGAAAGAGAAGGGCTGTGCAGATCGCCCTCTGGTTATCCATGTTCCGTAGAAGCATGAGAACTAAAGTTATGAGCTGAAAAGTTGGATATGGTAGTCTACCTATTATTCAACCCCAGGAAGATGAGATAGGAGATTACCAGCATAAGTTGGCTAGTAAAACTAGCCAAATTGAATTTTATTGGAAGACTCAACTGAGGGAGAGTGTTGATTGGATTATATGGATGAGCAAACAAGGATGATTCCCAGCTTTAACCTTTGGCTACCATATGCATATATGTACATACCCTTGTATGTGCATATAAGTGAAAAAACACATAGGCATATGTACAAAGACACATCAGATGGAAAAAGTTAAAAAATAAAAACAAAAAAAGGGGGAAGAGAAGGGTAGAAATAATAATTGCCTTTCATTTATTCAGCAGCTATTGACTTTTCTTCTCATGCACTTTCTGAGACATAGGGAACCTGACACTGAGCACATTAGATGGCTATTTCATCTATAGGGAGCTTATATTGGGTTGGGAAGGTAGATAATGAAGACCAGAGGTTCATATGGTATGTTTGATAAGTACAAGGAATAACGACCAAGGAAGCAGATGAATGAGAAGTGTTTGTGGAGAAAGAGAGTAGACATCTTGTCTCATATGAGTGGAGAAAGTCTCTTTATTGACAGTGACTTCTAGTGGACAGGAAGGACTGAGGAAGGTAAGCCTTCACCCCTTCCTGTAGAGGAAAACAGCAGCTATGGCAAGAGGGCCTGAGCTGAGCATGCCTGGGGAATATGGATGAGGACACAGAGGCTGGAATGTTTGCTTCAGAGAAGAGCAGGAGAAAATGGAGGAATATTGGTCATGGAACTTATGGCCTCTAGATAATGCTGGGACTCAGGTTTTCATAATTGTCTTGACTTCACTTGTGAAGTGACAGCCAGTAGAGGGTTCTGAGTTTAGGGATGAGTGACCTGGCTCCTGATATATGTGATCTGGCTGCTTTCATTAATAATTGGGGAACAAAGGCAGAAAATAGCAATCCAGACAGGAAGCAAATGCCACAAAGAGAATGATCACAGCATGGACCAGGGTGACATTGAAGATAGTTAAAAAAACAAAAACCCAAACCAAACAAACAAATAAAAAACAGTGGGATTCTAGATACAATGTGATTGTAGATCTAACAGACTTTGCTGACAAAATAGACTTGGTCTTGGGTATGAAAGAAAGAAGGGTTGAAGATGACAGCAGAGTCTTAGGTCTGAAGTAGAGAAGATGAGATTGCTGTTCACTAGGCGGTTAAGTGCTGCAGCAGAGGATGGAGTATGATAGAGAGAGGCACCGTTAGAAAGGCTCGTTTTGGATGTGTGGGATGAAATGTGCATTAGAAATCCAGATGAAGGTGTTGCAGGTCTGGAGTTTTGCAACAGGTTCTGGCTGAAGATATGTATTTGTGAGTCATCAATGTGTACATGAATTTTAAAAGCATGAGGCTTTACAAGATCACCCAAGGAGTGTGTTTAGGTAGGGAAGATTCATTTAAGGACTGAGTTATAGGAATACAATAATCTCCAAGAAAGGGTGACAGAACTGGCCAGACACTGTTGGTTATGTAGCAGACTAGATAGTCTGCCATGTTTTGGGAGCTGCATAATTGTGACAGTTGAGGCCTAAAAGCTTCTATAACTTTTCTGGACAGTTTGATGGTCTATTGATCTGATTTTCTTTGCTACAAAATCCATTTCTCCCACTGGTAGTATTTATTTCAAATGAATCATGCATAAAGTGGCTATTGAGCTCTTTTCCAATGAACTGCTCTTCCCTTCACAACATTTAACATTAAGTGTGATTCAGAAATGAATACTGAAGTTTCCAAGGAAGTGGACTGATAGGGTAGAGCAAGCTGTGCTGAGCTCCAAAGGGTGCTCCTTGTTCAGAAGTGTGAGGCCCTTAAGTACATTGGTCACAGGGGATTGTAGTCAGCATGTCTGGCTATCTATCGGTAGTTAGGAGTCTGGAGAAGAGAATGGGTAGCTTTGCTTTGCTTTGCTTTGCTTTGCTTTGCTTTGCTTTCTGTGTCCATAAAGGACTGTTGTGAAAAAAGTATGAGGCCTTAGTTTGCCTGTGTGTGGGCCAGCCAACCATTCTCCAGTCTGCTTTGTGTGATTGGGAACCATTTATTAATTTCCTATGTGATAAGAATTTTAACTACTTGATGGTTGTAGACTTCTTATAGGACTACTGTTTTTCATTTCTGAATGTCAAAAAAGGACTTTTTTAGTGTACAAAATAATAGGGTTTGATTATCTTTTCATACATCTATATCATTGTGCTTTCTTTTTATTCAGCCCCCAATTTTCTTCTGTCTTCCTTCCCTCCTTGGTAGTCTTTTCCATCCCACAATAATCTCCATCACATCTTGGTGTATGTATCTGTGTCTATAAAAATCTATGTTGTACATATGACAGACGAAAACTGCAGTGGTTTATCTGTCTTCTTCCCATTATATTCTCTTATTCTCCATCTTCCTCCATTTAGGCCACATTCTCTTTATATTCTGATTTTATTTTTATATACTTATGCCTATGTGTATAAAATTTATGTCTAGATTACATATCTGAGATATGAGAGAAAACATGATATTTGTATCCAGAATCTTGTTTGTTTCATTTAGCAAGATGATCTTTAGTTCTGTACAGCTTTCTCATAAATGAAATTATAATATATTTTTTCATTATTATTATTATTATTATGAACAAAGAAGTCACACTTTCTATCCTTGTATATCCTTATTCAAGGTCCCTTCCCCCTCCCACCACATCAGGTCATTCTTTCTTCTCCAAAACTCCCCATCACCTCCCTGGGCAGGCAGCAGGCAGTCCCATGGTCCCACTGTCCCAATATTGCTTAGTTCAGTCTCTACTCCTGGCAGATCCAGTTTTCTCCCCCCTCCCTCAAGAGTGAGTCAGGTGTTCCTCTAGGTGGAGTGGGATCCAAGGAGTCAGTCCAGGGTGTTTCTGATCCCAAGCTGTTCAGTGGTTGTGGTTTGCAGCTTGGCATGCTTAGCTTTTTTCTTGTTTGTTTATTTGCTTGTTTAGAGTCCACTAATGAGTGAGTACATCCCCTGCTTGTCTTTCTGGGTTTGTAATACCTCGCTCAGGAGGATATTCTACAAGTTCATCCATTTGCCTGCAAATTTTAGGATATCATTTTTTCTTACTGCTGAGTAGGACTCCATTGTGTAGATGTACTACAGTTTGTTAATCCATTCTTCAGTTGAGGGACATCTAGGTTGTTTCCAGGTTCTTGCTATTACAAATAACGCTGCTATGAACATAGTTGAGCTAATGCCTTTGGAGTGTGACTGTGCATCTTTAGGGTATACACCCAGAAGTGGTATTGCTGGATCCTTGGGGAGATTGATTCTTAATTTTCTGAGAAACCGCCATACTGCGTTCCAAAGTGGCTGAACAAGCTTACACTCCCACCAACAATGGAGGAGTGTTCCCCTTGCTCTGCAACCTCTCCAACATAGGCTGTCCTCTGTGTCTTTTATCTTAGCCAATCTAACAGGTGTCAGGTGGTATCTCAAAGTTGTTTTGATTTGCATTTCTCTGATGGCTAAAGATGATGAGCACTTTTTCAGGTGCCTTTCAGCCATTCGTAATTCTGCTGAGAATTGCCTTTTTAGATCTGTACCCCAAATAACCATTAACCAAATAACCATTTGGGTTATTCAAGGTTTTGGGCTCTAGATTCTTGAGTTCTTTATATATCTTAGAGACCAGTCCTCTATCACTTGTAGGGTTGGTGAAAAACTTTTCCCATTCTGTAGGCTGTTGTTTTGTCCTATTGACAGTGTGCTTGGCTTTACAGAAGCTTCTTAGCTTCAGGAAATCCCACTTATTGATTGTTGGTCTTAGTGTCTGTGCCACTGCTGTTATATTTAGGAAGTGGTCACCTGTGCCAATTCGTAGAAGTGTATTTCCCACTTTCTTTTCTATCAAGTTTAAAGTGGCTGGGTTTATGTTGAGGTCTTTGATCCACTTGGAGTTGAGTTTTGTGCAGGGTTACAGGCTCGGATCTATTTGCATTTTTTCTACACACTTCCCTCCAGCTATGCCAACACCATTTGTTAAATATACTGTCTTTTTTCCATTGAATATTTTGGGCCTCTTTGTCAAAGATCAGGTGTTCATAGGTTTTTGGGTTAATGTATTGATCCTCAATTCTATTTCATTGATCCACTGTTTTTATGCCAGTACCAGGCTGTTTTTATTACTGTAGCTCTATAGTATAACTTGAAGTCAGGGATGGTGATACCTCCTGACGTTCTTTTGTTGAGTAAAATTGTTTTGGCAATCCTGGCTTTCCTGTTATTCCAAATGAAATTGAGTATTGTTCTTTCAATGTCCAAAAAATATTGTGTTGGGATTTTGATGGGCAGGGCATTGAATCTGTAGATTGCCTTAGGTAGAATTGCCATTTTTAACTATGTTGATCCTACCTATCCAGGAACATGGGAGAGCTTTCCTTTTTCTGATATCCTCTTCAATTTCTTTCTTCAGTGATTTAAACTTTTTACCAAATAGGTCTGTTACTTCTTTGGTTATAGTTACTCCAAGGTATTTAATACTATTTGCAGCTATTATGAAGGGTAATGTTTCCCTTGTTTCTTTTTCATCTCTTCTATCTTTAGTGTATAGAAGGGCTACTGATTTTTTTGAGTTAATCTTGTATCCTGCTACATTGCTGAAGGTGTTTATCAGCCGTAGCAGTTCCATAGAAGAATTTTGTGGGTCACTTATGTATACAATCATATCATCTGCAAATAGAGATAGCTTCACTTCTTCTTTTCCAATTTGTATACCCTTAATCTCTTTTCGTTCCCTTATTGCTTTAGCTAAAACTTTGAGAACTATATTGAATAGACAGGGGGAGAGAGGACATCCTTGTCTATAATATAATTTTTTAAAAAATATTTTATATTTATTTTATGTGAATTGGTGTTTTGCCTGCATGTATAACTGTGTAAGAGTGTCAGTTCTTGGAATTACAAACAGTTGTGAGCTGCCATGTGGATGCTGGGAATCGAACTCAGGCCCTCTGGAAGAACAGTCCTTGCTCTTAACCACTGAGCCATCTCTCCAGCCCATAATTTTTTAATATAGTTTATATATGCTGAGTAGTTGAAGTTTTAGAAAATTCCATACTGCTTAAAGTGACCATAACTGTGTTGTTGGTATCTAAGAATACGTACTCTGCTTTTCCTTGTTTATTTAATTTGATTCCCAGGATGTCTTGGTTCTACCCTATTTTTTTTTAATGTTAGGACCACCTTCTCATGTGGGTGGTGAAGGAAGGTGATGGAGGGAATAGAATGCTAGAGATCAGTTTTCAAGGCATATATTTTTTCCAGTTAAGAAACCCTAAAGTAGAATTTAAAAGGAAAACTGTTGAAATAGCAGCCTTCTTACTAATTGGAGACATTGAGCCATGCCTGCTACTTCCTGTCCTAGCAATAAACTATGGCAGAAACAATTAAGCTCACTGGTACATTTTACATGAAGGGTAAGACATGTGTAGTGGGCAAAAAGTGTTTATTAAAAGTCTGTACCTTTTGTGTGTTTTTTCCAAGTTCTTTATTTGTCCATTATTGATGAAATAATTCTGCTGAATTGTATAAACAAATAATGAGTATTAGACAAGCTTTCAAATTAACTGTGTCCAACAGTCTTCACTGTGAGAGAAAATGGCTTTACACTCTCCTTAATCCTCCAAACACTTCTCTCCCCCTCACCATCAGCTCACTTTTGGTTCACTGCAGAAGCATGAGTCCTTAGAAGCCCTCATCACCACCTAGCAAGTCTCTCAAATCACCCACGTCCAAACCCTCCAGTCTGCTTTTCTGGTAGGATTGTAAGCTGTGTTCCGAGTACAGTTGACTCCTTTCTCTGTGATGCAGATACCTCCCCTGCTTGGTGGTTCCAGGATGCTTGATTTGCAGTTATTTTTGGAGCTATTCTCTGCTGTTCCTATAGCAGCAATCTGCCTCCAGTAGCTCATTCTGTTCACTTTGTAAAGGATGGCGGTATCCACATTTTAAAACTTTTTTAGCATTTTGCACCCTCTTTCACTGACCTCTCCATTGCTCACCTATTCTTTGCTGCAATATTTTTTAACAAAACCTTCTGTTACATCCAATCTCCACTCCCTGATACCCTCTCTATTCAGTTGGTTCCCCGATGGCCACTGTACCTACTCTTATCATGATTTCCCAGCCTGGCTGTTGTGTCAGGTTCATCTTCTTGGAACCTCCATTAGCTTAGAATGTAGCTGCTAATGCCTGGTTGTTATTTCAGCCTTTCCTCTCAGGCTGCTGCTAAAATCCTTTTCTTCTTCACTGCTAGTCTCCATTGCCATCCACAATGCTTTCTATCTCTATGAGGGATAGAGTGGCACAGCATCTGGTGTTGTTGCTTTTTTCAATCCATGCTCACACTCAGGGTTGTGTTATTTTGTTCTGTGGCCTTCATGACTGGTGCTTCCCGAGTCATGTTCAAGTTATGTGGGAGACATCTTCCTGCCTTCTTAAACTCTTTCCCATGGCCTTCAGTGACCCATGACTTGGTTCCCATCGTACATGCAGCTTCAGCTTCTCTGTTCATCCTTGCTTCCTAGCTTCCCACACCAGACTTCTTACTATTCTTTAGCCACCAACCAATTCTTTCCATTATCCTTTCACTTGCATATACTTCCAGTCTAGGTCTTTGTACATGGCTTGTACCCTTTCTCCATTACCAAATGTGTTTCTTCAGAAGCCTTCCTTGACAACTCTGACAAATAATACTTTATCTGTCCCATTTTCCTTTTTAGTACTTATCATTACTTTAAACCATATTTTGTGTCTCACAAGGTAATATGAACCTAATAGGGGATATGGAATGAGTCTGTTTTCCTGCTAGCCTTCTGGCTTAGATCATTGTCTGTAAATTCTCAAAAGTATATTGAACGAGCAAATAAATCAATTAATGGAGATATGTTGTATACTAATATATATGTATAACATATATCCTATGTTATTGCATCTTTAGGATTTTTTTGAAGGGACAGATAAATGTATACTATAATGTAATGGTTAATCATAATATAAAAGTGTCCAGCCAACTGCTGCTATGTAGATTCATTTCAAAAGATTTTCTATGAGGAATATATATGATATATTTTCTTACTCTTCTCTCTCCTGAAATAAATTGTATTTTTTTTTGGCTTTTCCCATACAGCTGAAGAATAAATTTATGAAAAAACTGCCACGTGATGCAGAAGCTTCCAACGTGCTTGTTGGGGAGGTTGACTTCTTGGATACCCCATTCATTTCTTTTGTGCGGCTACAGCAGGCTGTCATGTTGGGTGCCCTGACTGAGGTCCCGGTGCCCACAAGGTAAGCTGCTCACCCCCTAGACTCCAAAGGGTGCTTATGGGAAAGTACTATCCTCTAAAGTCAGAGAGTCTGTGGAATGAAGATACACTCAATGCACTGGAGAGGTTTCATTTGAAATAGTGCCTACGTGACATTTGTGCTCTCAAATTACATGTTACTTGAGTAGTGATAATAGTGGTAGTCAAATTAATTGATAGACCCATGTTCTAGTTTCTTCTTATGGGCCATTCTTTTAGTATACGGACTCTAGTATCCATATTTAACAGATTGAGACAATGAGTTTAAATACTTTGTCCAAATCGATACAATTAGTAAGTGGTTCAATGGTCAGAGATACTTTCATTTCCTGTTTCATCAGAAAATTATTACTGGACTCAAACATATAGATGCACCAACATATACATGTATATGCATATGTAAATGCACATCTTTGTAAAACTTTGTCATCTCTCTAAACATTTGAATTTGAACCCTTCATGTTAAGCATGCCATTTTGCATTCAAAGGAATAATGCTTAAGTTACAGTCACATCACTCCACCTCTCTGTACCCTAGAAGTCATCCTGTTAGCCAGCGTTTCAGATGCTTGCCTGAGGCACATGATTAGCTGAAGAGGAGCTAATGCTTCACTTAGACTTGTGCTGAGAAAGAGGTTAAAGAGGAATTTGTAGCTTCAGGTTGACATTAGGAAGCTACTACCTGATGGGGGGGTGTTTAAGATGGGGGAGTGTGCTTCCTGTGGGTCCCAGGGCAGAGTTAGATGATTCCTTTTTTAGTTTATATATGTGTACAGGAAAGGCTGTGGATCCCCCTCAGTGGACACAAATGGTCTCAGCATGGTTAACCAACAGTGACTAGAGGTTCAAACTTTGTTCTGAACCAGGAGGAAAATGAGATGCAAATGTCCTGAATCCCTTTTTGTCCTGATCAGGAGGAGGATTCCTCCCACCCATCCTTTTTAAATACCTGGGGCAGACACTGGATGGGTAGCATTGGGAAGGAGGTGATCGCAGCTGTGCAATTAATGGGATTATTGTGATTGGTGTTTTCTATAACATTCCAGCAGAGCCTTGCAGTTCTGTCTGAGCAATCACCTGGCAAGCCGCTGACTCAGAGGATGGCTGGAGTCCAGCTTGGCGCCCCAATGGCTTTATGTCTGTCTCTGCACTAACTTCTCTAGGGTTCCAAAGAGAAGACATGCTGAGAAATGTAAAGAAAATTGCTCTTGCCTTTTCATTTTGATTACCACCCCCTCTTCGGAAGCTACAAAGAAAAAACACTTTAGAGGCCTTTTGTTTAACAGTGGTCCACATACTCGAAGTTTGAAACCATGGCCCTTTGTGAGTCTCTTATCATGTCCTCCCCTCGGCCTCATTTTTTTCTTTATTCTTTTCTGCACCAGAGGGAGGTAGATATTAATTTAGCGTTGAAATATGGCATCATCTGAAGAGGAAGAGGAGCGCCACCATTTATTTAAGAGAAGTGAAAGGGTGTAATTCAGTATCATAAAACTATTTCCGGACTGTAATCTGAAAAATATACCCTCAGATATTAATATTTTTTCAGAAAATATTTTATCTGTTTGCTGTCTTCTGATGCAGGGGAAACTGTAATTACTCAGTAGAGTCTCCTTAGCTGTTCTCTCTCTCTCTCTCTCTCTCTCTCTCTCTCTCTCTCTCTCTCTCTGTGTGTGTGTGTGTGTGTGTATACATAATATATTTATAATGACTGCATCATATGAAATCCAATAAAGAAAATCGAGCTCTGTGTCATGTGACAGACCCGGCCTCTGCTCCTCAGTGGGCTTTGGTTGGCATTCTGTTCTGTTGCTCTTACCAACCTACTAGGAAAGTTTTTCATTGCACATGTCTTTTCACATTTATTCTTTTCCTAAAATGAAGAGGAGAATTATGCTGTGAATGCTATTATTACTCTTCCTGAGAAACAGTTTTACTATTCTGGGCTTTTTCAGAAGTCTGGCTCTCAGGTTACCTTCTAAGCTTACCTCCCAGAGTTCCTTATCCTTTGTTTCTGGCGGTCCATTGCAGCCTCTATCTGAAGCACCATGGCTGTGAATGAAAGGCTGGCTGGGTGTCTGTGTAGGAGCAGGTTCAGCTTTTCATGTAGAAGTAAACACACCAGTCTTTAATGTTTGGTGACTTGGTGTGATGTGTTTATGATGTTACTAATACCTTGAAGGCACATTTCTTGCTGTCACTTAATATCCATTTACAGGGATGTATATGAGTACATTTTTAATTACCATTTAGCAGCCTTGGAATGGAGGCAGTGGGAAGATTTGCTATTCATGCTAGAGAAGCTTCACATTTCTGATGCCATGGTCAAAGTTCAGTGCATCTTAGAGAGGTGTCTTGAATGGGTTAGGAAAGTAAGAAGTAATAATTATAAATGAGTTTGCCTCTTTTAGATCTTAACCTAAGACAACAAGCTAATCAGTAAGCTTTAGCCTTCTAAATATTAGAATACTTGTCCCTTTAGCATTTTATAAGTTAATATATATTACAGGTTATAATCATTTGCGTATGAGACATAGGTTGTACTTAATCATTTAAAATTACAATATTTTAGAGAGTATGAAACAATATTTCTTGTGCATTGCACAAACAGTGGTACTGATAGGGTGTAGTCCTCAAGAGTCTATTGTGGAAGCTACAAGTTAGTCAATCTTCCAAAGCTGATAATTATGAATAATGGATTATTTAATTCAAAGGATAGAGTAAGGGATTGGTACATTCTGAGTTTATTCTAGAAATAATTGTGCTTTATCATGAAGGGGGGTACATCCTTTCTAAAAAGACCAAGTGGTTTAGGAAGGCAGGTTCATTTTCTGATACCGTGCTCACTCTGCCTATAATTATTTTGTGAATGTGAGGATGGGCCACTGGTTCTGGACACTAATCATCTAGTGTTTCTTTCTGTTCTGAACTATGGCAGAGCATCCTCTGCAGGCATAATTGGGTACTTGAAAGAACTCCCAAAAGTAGGAAGGGGGAGATAATTAGGAATTACTATAAATCCTAGCTCTGACACTGGTAGTTATGAGTGACTGGAACAAAACCAGTAACATGGGTTCACTTTATTTTTTCCCTGAGCTGTCAACATGGACTGTTCACTTCCAGCCACACCAACATGATGTTTACTCTTAATTTATTAATAAAGAAAAAGGCTTCTGGTTAAAAATAACATCTGTCCGTTGACAAAATCCAGCTAGTGTGGTGGAAGAGTGTCAGTGCATTATAAAAGCTGAGTTTGGCAGGATGTACGTCTATCATAACGTTCTAACAGCCTTTGCCTCTTTGATGGTAGGAGGGGTGGGGGGATGAGGGGGCATTAGGCAGACAACTTCTGCTTTCAGGCTTGTTCCCAGCTCTGGCTGCCTCAGGCCTGGCATCTATCTCCCCATCTCCATTGCAATGATGCTGTGGATAAGAAGCTGTTTCAGATCTCCCGATCCTACAGCTGAAACTCCTGTTTCCACTTACAGTGATGCCCCTGTTGCACACCTATGCCCAGAGTTCCTCCTACTGTGGTTTTACAGAGTAGACCTCTAGATTGTTCCTAACAGAAATTTTAAGAAAACTCCTAATTCTGTCACCATGGTGTTTCTATTTGACACTTGGTGACCTTTTTATAGTGAAAAAAATGACTTTTTATTTTAACCTAGATGCATTTCCTTCTAGGTTATTGGACCAATATAATTCATATACTCTAGCTTATTGTTATACTGTATGTTATAGCTGCCTCTAACCTACTACTTCCTTTAACTCTTTGGTGTTATTGAGCAAAGACCAAGCAGTAAACGTTTTATAGAACATGTATGCCCTTGTGTTAACTTGGTCAGCTCTTGGACAGTTACCTATTTTCTGCCTAATTGAAAGTATTTCTTCACGGTGAACACAATATTTAGATTTTATTGCCATGTGTACAAGCTGATAATGAATCCATGTATCAGTTTTCAGAAGGTGTTTCTGCAAGCCTAGTTCACATGGAGGTACTGGAGAGCAATGGGAGAGGCACAGAGTGGCCCTGAAAAGTTTTAATAATTGTACATTATTTGAAATGTTAACATTTAGATACATGGAAACAATAAAAGTGTGAGACAAGAGAAACACAGTAAAGAAGTACAAAACAAAGGAGTCAACATCAAGGTTTTTCTTCTGTGTTACTATACCTGTCCGTTCATCCTAAAACTGCCATTTCTGTCATTCTGGCATGGTGGTTATTAGACAGGCAAGCAGAATTGGCAAATGTAACCAGTACCAATTTAAAATTATTTTTCCTAATGAGACTTTGCTTTAGTGGCTAAATATTTTTGTGTGTGTTGTGCTAAGAGCAATGACCATTAACTTTAGTCCCCCAACCCCCCAAAAACCCCAAACACTTTACTATCAAGAAGAACTTCGTGGTGTCTCATTGATGTAAATGAAATGTTATCTCTGGGGAAGAAAAACCCAAGCATCTGTGGGAGTGTTGGAAGAAGTAGAGCATAATTCTAATGGAGACCACCTGAGCAGGCTGCAGAATTGCCAATGTCCTTTGCTGCTTTGTTTACTGTGTCAACCCTTGGCAGTGAGTCTAGCGTCTACTACAGGGCTGGTTCTGAGCAAATAATGCTGGATGGTTTTATGGTTATTCTGATAACAAAATCTAAGTATTCAAACTTTTAGGAACATCTGTTACATTCACATTTCTGTACACATCACTGTAATTTCTCATTTTTTCCCTATTTTCTCTGGAATGAATTTTACAAATGAAGAAAAGTACTCATATGCTTAGGACCATTTTCGAATAGACAGTAACACATATTTAAATCCTTTAATTTTTAAGTGAATTAGAGAAATAAATAAAAGTAAATTCAGTAATTAAGCGCCTAAACTGTTCCTAGTGCCACCAAATCTTGACTACTCTTTCTTGTCCCTGGCTAAGTAAGAATCCACAAGTCTTTTGCCATGAGAGATCTGTGAAAATGCTTGGGGGGTAGTGATTGTCTGTTGAATCACAGCCCCAATGCATCAGAAAAGGAGTGTGTGTGTGTGTGAGTGTGTGGTGTGTGTGTGAGTGAGTGTGTGGTGTGTGTGTATATGTGTGTGTCAGTGAGTGTGTGGTGTGTGTGTCAATGTGTATGTCAGTGAGTGTGTCAGTGAGTGTGTAGTGTGTGTGTCAGTGAGTGTGTAGTGTGTGTCAGTGCGTGTGTGGTGTGTCAATGTGTGTGTGTCAGTGAGTGTGTAGTGTGTGTCAGTGCGTGTGTGGTGTGTCAATGTGTGTGTGTCAGTGAGTGTGTGTGTCAGTGTGTGGTGTGTGTGTCAATGTGTGTGTGTCAGTGAGTGTGTGTGTGTCAGTGAGTGTGTAGTGTGTGTGTCAGTGTGTGTGTAGTGTGTGTCAGTGAGTGTGGTGTGTGTGTGTGTCAGTGAGTGTGTATATAGTGTGTGCCAATGTGTGTGTGTCAGTGAGTGTGTGGTGTGTGTGTCAGTGTGTGTGTGTCAGTGAGTGTGTAGTGAGTGTGTGGTGAGTATGTAAGTGTGTGTGTGTATGTGACTAAGGGAGGACTGGGGCATGGGAGGCCTGTGTACTGCAGTCTGCTCTCTGCTGATTTGCTGTTTTGATCCTGGAGGTTGTCCCAGAGCACCCCATATAGAAGCTGCGTGCTCTTTCCTCATTCCTGTCCTTTACTGGACACACACCTTGGGCTCACCTACCATCTTCGTCACCTTCAGATTCCTTAGTGTTAAACAGGATGAGCCCTATATTCCAGAAGGTTATATGGGAATTCAAATAAGATGCTGAATGTGCTTTTCCGGTTTTCAGCTGCTGTGCAAGCATACGATATGCCATTGTTTGTGTTGTCTTCATTATCTCCCTGTTAGGTAAGATGTGAGCTAACAAGGCAGGGATGTATCCAACGTCACCCTTTGTCCATGCTTTCCTTACTCACTTACTAATCAGTTTTCTTCTTCCTCAGTGGGATTTCTTTCAAAGTGACAACCTCATCATTGCTTATCTCAGGACACATTTGCTCTGGAGCAATGCTTTTTATGTTATCAAAAAATCAAATTTGGAAAGGAAAATGAGGAAACCCACGAAGGGCTTTTAACTGTCTGTGAATGGTGCTTTTCTTTTTGTTTGTTTGTCTCGTATTTCTTTAGTCTTCTTATCAGTGTGTGGCTTCCTTGCAAAGGTTTGGTTTTCATTGAATCCCACTCAGCTGAATAGCAATATTTCCTAAAATTATCAAGAAGAGCATTTGTTACTGCCCATACTAGGATCAGGAAGGTCCGAGAAATCAGAAAAATGTACTAAATCTTTGTAGTTAATGTCCTTAACATGCTTGCACCACAGATTCCAAAGTCACTAGAAATGAAGATGATGGACTGTTTAAAACAGAAAGATCAGCAAATTGTGAAGTATATAAGTAAATCTTTTCCTGCTCAATAAAAAGGCTTTTAGATTTCTCCTATACAATCAAATTAGCTTAGTAATACCTTGTGGTAGTGTGAAACAGTCTTTCCTGTCCCTGAGCATTTACATCTTTTTTTGTTTTAAAGATGAGTTCTAGGGGGTAGGTAGATCATTCAGTCCTGTAACGTATTGCTTCACAAACATGAGAACCAAAATTCATATGGCCACCACCAATGTAACAAGCTGGGTGCAGTGGAGTGTGACTGTGATCCCAGCGCTCAACATGCAGAGACAGGAGGATTTGTGGGGTGTGCTGGACTGCTAGTCTGCTACATCTGTGAGCTCCAGATTAAGTGAGGGCCCCTGTCTTACATACTAAGGGAATGAACTATTCAGGAAAACAGCTGACCCCTGTGGCCTCCACATGGGTATACACACACACACACACACACACACACACACACACACTCCTACGCAAGCACAGGTGCACATGTGTGCACATACTCATGCACATACATAACATAATAGAGTTGATCTCCACAGCTGAACTTGTAATGGATTAAGATAACATTTCTCTGATGCAATGTGTGTTACAGCCTTTGCTTCTCTCCTTCTCCATTAGGTTCTTGTTCATTCTCTTAGGTCCAAAGGGGAAAGCCAAGTCCTACCATGAGATTGGAAGAGCCATTGCCACCTTGATGTCTGATGAGGTAGGGAAGTGGTACAAGGGGTGTGTGATTGTCTTGTTTGTATCTGTCTAAACTAAGAATTGACTGTCAGGGTTTATTCAATTAGCATTATGTGACTACAAGGCTCTTCACAGAATGACATACAATCATTTGTAGAGAATGAGCTTCCTTATGTAGAATAGCGTTCAGTAAGTAAGGCATGATTGATTTTGTGTTAGACGCTAACACAACATGCAGTTTCCTTTTTTCTAAGCAAAAGTATTTAGAAAATACTCTAATGTTTAAAAAACTTAAAATAAATGAATATCATATAGTTTTCCTATTTATAGGTTATTGTGTAATGTTTTAATTCAGCTATATACATGGGACTGATCTGAGGCACAGCAGAGCGATGATGATTAACAGCAAATAATTGTTTATTGCAAAAATAGCTAATAAAGAGGGTCTTGAGTGTTCTCAACACCATCAAATGTTTACTATCTGAAGTGACCAAATGCTGGTACTTTGTTAGAATCCTTCTGTATTTTCAGTTGGTGAAACTGATGTTTAAGTTCAAAGTAATTGTATTAACTTAATCTTTTAAAATGTCTAATTTATCAATTCTCTGAACTCATATATCCCTATGCTGTATTATTTCTGAAGTGATGACTTTGGTAAAACAATGCATCATAATGTAGGTGATACGTTTCTTTTGGTATTAGAATATATTTGTTTTTATGGTTTATGTCTTGTCGGGAGGTCAGTCTGTTGTGTATCAGGTAGTATTGTTCCTATTTAGTGCTTTGGAGCTGAGATGTCATCCACACCTACAGTAGCTTTAGTATTAATAAGCATATCTAGTAATGATAAACTCTGCACTAGTCTCAGAGTAGAAGAAATACTGTTGGAATATAGGGTCATCAGTTTGTGCTTTCTAGGCTTTCTACATATCTGTTTCTCAAATATTTTAATTTTGTGCCAAGGCTCGATTAGTCATTTTTTCCTGTCAAGTGTAGAGTTGGAGGTTCTAATCCCTGTGGTATAGAAGTTCTGCATGGCTGTTGCTCAGTTGTTTGCTTTCTTTTGGGTACAAGAGCATTGGTGCATGACGATGTTGTCCCCCTCAAGGGGACATTTACTTCCCCCATTTTAATTGGTTCATTTATTTACTTTTGTATGTTTATATTTTAAATTCTTCCTAATATAAATTAGGAATTTTTTGGTCTATTTGTAACATAGAATGAATGGCTTTCTGATATTGATGAGGCCTCTTTCAACGGGTATTTTACAACTTTCCTTCTTCTACTTTTCATTGGTAGAAGCTGCCAATATTTACTGGCCAGGTTGGCTAAGGAGGTATATATCTGACTTTATCAGAGAAAATTAGAGGAGAGAGGGCATGTCTGCTGCAGAGGAAATACTGTCTTTGTGTATTGCCTTCTCCTCAACTCCAGAACTCCCAAACCAGTGTTATTTATCTGATAGCTCTTAAAAATAATTTTCTAGGAGGAATGATGTAGTAGAAACACTTAGCATAGTTTGAGGGTGTTAAATGGGGCCATATTCTCTTTTGGATGATAAAAATATTAACTTACAAAGTGTTAAAAGCTTTCCTTTGTGAAGACCTTGAGATCAACTCAATTTGAAGAGTGGGATACTGAGAATAGGACTGTGTGCCATTTGGAAACCCTTCTGTGATGTGAACAAAAGACATGAAGCTTTTGCTGTCTATATGAGTGACCTTCTTGTCACTATGATAGAGCAGCATGACTAAGAGAACTTATAGAAAAATGAAAAAAAATGACTTAAATATAGCTCCATGGGATTGAGTCCATCATCATCATTATGGGGAGGCATGATGGCAGGTGGCAGCTACAGGAAGCTAAGAGCTGCTCATCAAACTCAAGCACAAAGCAGAGAAAATAAACTAAAAATAGAGTGAAACCTTAAGCGCTCAAAGCCTCCCCCCCCCCGACCTCCCCCCACCCTGTGACATACTTCCTCCAAAAAGGCCACACCTCCTCCACTTCCCTTAGCAGCACCACCAACTGGAGACCAAGTACACCAATGCCCAAGACAATGGGGGCGTTTCTCATTCAAACCCCTATACTGTCTTTGGGGAGTTAGATATTACCTTGCTGAAAGAGGGACAGCTGAACACTTATTGCTTTCTGCCAATATAACTTGGATTTTTTTCTTTCTTTTAAAATAACTCAAATTGTTAGTGGACAGAAGCGAGTACGTCTTGACTTGATTTTAATAGTAAATGCGAACTTGTTTTAACTGGATTTTCACAGTTCAGTAATTTTTAATTGAGGGAATGGCTTTCAGTAGGGATCTTGAAAATGTTTTCATCTGGCTGTCACAGCAATTGTGAGAGTTTTGGTGCAAAAACATACTTTAAAAATTCTGTGTCTTCAAGCCTCTGCTTAGATGCTGAGATCATAACTAGCACCCATCAATAGACTGAATAGTGAGGAAGATGAGAGTGTGGTTATGGGAATGTCGGAGTGCACTGTGGGCCGTGTTCCTCAGCTGTGATGTGTTGTGAGCCATTCAGAGATTTCACTGAGTTGATCAGCACATCTCTTGCTATTCAGGTGTTCCATGATATTGCTTATAAAGCAAAAGATAGGCACGACCTGATTGCTGGCATTGATGAGTTCCTAGATGAAGTCATTGTCCTTCCACCTGGGGAATGGGACCCAGCAATCAGGATAGAACCTCCAAAGAGTCTCCCATCATCTGACAAAAGGTAAGCTGCTATGTACTTGGCAATATTCAGAGAGGGCCAAGCCCCCAAAGATGTTGCATTTGAGAACAATGTAGGACCAGGCATGTTTTGATAGTCCTGGACTTCTACAGATATTTTGCCTAAAATGAGTTGCCAATATACCTTAGCTTTATATTTACTTGACACTGTAAAATAACTGGCATATGCTTTGATGTTCTTTAATGCTTTCATTCAGCTTAGCTCTCAGTGTTGGAAAATGTCATGGGTGTTCTTTGAGGGATGTTTAGGGGAGTTTCTGTTTGTGTCTGTGGAAAGATCATTTTACCCAAAAAGAACTCTTGCAGACTTACTGGTTTAAGCAGTTTAGTTGAGAAATTCAGGAGGAACCATTTCTTGGAAATCTGTGTTCATTCCCCAGGAGAAACAGTTTTATTCCTGTAAATTTGCAACAAGTTAAACTCTTTGTTTACCCAGCCATTTGTCTCACCTCTAGATAGAACACTTCAAGAATTGTCTGTTTTCAAAGGATAAGAAATCATGATGTTTTACTGAGAAGGCCTTCACTTTCTGTCTCTATAAGCATACTGTAGCCATGAAGCAAATGAACACAATAAACTCATCTCTACTTACACTGTATTGTCTTTCTTAGAAAGAATATGTACTCAGGGGGAGAGAATGTTCAGATGAATGGGGACACACCTCATGATGGAGGACATGGAGGAGGAGGACACGGTGATTGTGAAGAACTACAGAGAACTGGCCGGTAACTGATGGACCCTTTTGCCATTCATGATAAGGTTTTCCTTAGATCTAAATTTCCCTTCCTTGTTCTGAATTCACTTTCAGTATTTTATTTACTGCTTTGTTTATTTGCTCTGCCAGCAAACATTTATAGTACATCTGTTAGTCACAGGAACTGGAGATACAGCAGTATATTAATGTCTGGCCTTATGGACTTCACTGTGTAGAAATGAGTGAGAAATCTAAAGCAAATAAATAAATACACCAATGAGTTTATGAGGAAAATGAGGGAAAAAGAGGGACTTTGGTGATGAAAAGATGCATATTTTTAGACAGAGTGATTGGAGTGGATGAAGACAGTGTTCAAGGGAAGTACTATAGGGGGTGATAGACGGTCTATATGGGTATGAGTTAGGGAAGGGGCTGGGCATAGAGCACCCAGGAGACTAATATCTAGAAGTGTGACCAGTGGAACCACTGATGGCATGATGCAAAGAAGGTTAAGTTTATGACAGGTGAGAATGGGTGGTGGGACTGACGGAGGGATGACTAGGTTTCTGGTGGGCTTTCCCTGATTCCATCTCTTCCCTGTACATTTACTAGAAAGTGTGTAACATGTGCAAAGGGGTGATTACTAGGCCACTGCCCTGTCTCCTGGCCCACAATGAGGATGTGAGTCCTATGCATCTTTCTGTTAGCTTCTTATTGTTATCAATTCTTTATCATTAGATGATCTTTTTTCATATTTAGTTAAGTGAAATTTTAGTAGTGTACACTTTTCATGAAGATGTGGAAATCATTGTAGGATTTTTTTAAAAAGCAAAAACTTGTCATTTTAATATGCAATTGAATCTGAATGAAATGAAATTATTTCCTTCTGTTGACCCACTTGGATTTCTCTCATAAAATAAAAAGGAATTATTTTCCCTCTTCTGAAAGAAGGAAGACTAAAAGCCTCCCCACCTTATGCATTTGCTTACTGATAGGGTATAAGAGCTCTGTCTTTAGGTTATTTGGTCATCCTGCAAACATTAGAACTTACCTACAAAAATCTAAGACATTAGCTAGTTTTTCAGTATGGCCTCTTGACATAGTCAAAAGTCAAGATAAAGATGACATGTATGAGGCTGTTGCCAGCTTAACATGGCATATTGTTTTACAGTACACTTATTTTTATAAATAGATGGAGCATGCACTAACGTAACAATAAAAATTATAGTAGATCAAATGCATGAACTGTTAACACATGGTATGTGTGTAATTATATGCTTTTATATACCTCCCTGTAGAGTAGGTCTGTTTATGCCTGCATACCACCATGACTTACAAGGAGACAACTGTACTAGAGAATATTATTATACTTAATGATGCCTCTATGTGATAGTGTCGTTTCAGTTCCATTTTCATCTTGTGAGACCACCATCACATATGTGGTTCACCATAGACCTAATGTCACTCAGCAGTACATGACTATTTTATCAACTGTTGTCACTAGGTATAACCTTGTAATTTTAAAGTGATAGCTCAGATAGGAGTTATGAGATTTAATGTATTGAAATGCATCAAATTGTTGTTTTATTCTTTCTTTTCTTCCCTTTTCACGTTCATGTGGTAGCTGGACAACTACCACAGGATATAGAAGTAGGGTGCTTAGCACTGCTGAGAATGAGATGTCAGGCGCTAGGAAGGGTACCTTGCACAGAAGTGAGACTCTGCATGGGAAAGGATGATTAGTGAGGTTCCATTGGAAGAAAAGTCAGCTGGTGCCTGGGGCTCAGCCAGTATTTCTTCCTGTCACATACCTACAAGCCTTCTCCACTTTGGGTTCTGATAGCAAATTCACTTTCTCAGAATTCCACTCTGACCATTTATCTGTATTTCCCAAATGTCTTTTCCTGAGAGCTATGTAATTCTCACCTCCATTTAATTTTTCCTTGAATTTTATTTACTTATCTTACTTTATACCCTCTGTCCCCAAGAGTAGACTCGGTGAGGTCAGAGGTTCAGAACCTGTGTTGGTTAAATTTTGTTTCCTTAGCAGAGAATAATGGCAGAGTGTGTGCATCTCACGGGTCTTGGTGAGCAATAGAGTGGGGCGGGATGACACTGTGACATCTTTGGGGACTTCTAAGATGTGCACTGTATTTGGATGTTTGCCTTTGGAGAATGGAAAATTATAATTTGCCTACTCAGTGCTGTCATCTGAAGAATTACTGGGTGATCTTCGGGGAATGTTGGACCTATTCTGCTGACAAAAGAGAGACAGAAGAAAATATATTTCTCCACATATTCTTTTTCTGTCTCATCTAAATGAGACTGTCTTATACAGCATCTTGTCATTGACTCAAGCATTTGAAGTCCAAATTCTTTGCGGTTTAGTAAATTATGTCTTGATGAATTTGATGGCTGTTTATCTCATACTCGATCACATGTTTGCTTTCTCCATGCCCAGGTTCTGTGGTGGATTAATTAAGGACATAAAGAGGAAAGCACCATTTTTTGCCAGTGACTTTTATGATGCTTTAAATATTCAGGCTCTTTCAGCAATTCTCTTCATTTACCTGGCAACAGTAACCAACGCCATCACTTTTGGAGGACTGCTTGGGGATGCCACTGACAACATGCAGGTGGGTCTGATGTGAGAGAGGACACAAATAGTCCAGTGCAGATTGTCCCTCTCACCCCTGCAGCTCTGAGAGCGGCAGATGGCCTTTCAGTTACTCAGTGTGATTTTCTTTCTTTTGCTGGATGCTGCATTTTACTTTGCTGCTGGCTTGCTGCTGTATTTCCAGCATGTTAGTAATTATAAAAATAGCTTGATGAAATCTGGCTTGAGTCACAAGTGGGGAAAAGAAGGGGAGGAAATGAGAATCTACAATTCTATTTGGGCAAAAGCGTCTCAGCTGCTTGGATGCTGTGTGGTGCACACAGTTTAGACCTCCTAGGATCTTGGATGTATGGGTCGTATTTGGTTTCACTCTGCGGCGATCATACTCTTTTGGGATGTGTGACTCTTTACCCTGGTTCTAACTACAGCAAGTCCACGCATCAAGCAATGGAGTGGTTTGCTCAAGGCTGGATTTGTATGCCTGCCAGTGGAATTCAGCTTTAGTGAATCCCAGCTGAAGTTTCTTCTATTCCTGGAGCGTCTCTCACAGAGCTGTAAAGAACCTGGCTGAGTTAATGTGATAACATTAATTACAACCACAATGTGTTGGTTATGAAAGGCCATGTTTGCCTTCCTTTCACATCAATAATAGTTATAGGTTTAACAAAAGAAAGGATGTCATAACCCCCCCATCAGTTAGAGCAATGTGTGAAAAAAATAACTTAAAGTTTATCTAGGCATTAGAAACAGTAAGCTTTTAACTAGAGGCTTAAAAGTAAGCCATTTTGAACTCTATTCTTCCATTGCTTGCCCATTAGTGTTAAATGTGGCATTGACACATGCTGCCTGCTAGCATCTTAGTTTGTAAATGTAGCTAATTTTTGCAAATTATTTTTGTTACATTTCTGCTTTGGCTCTAGTAAATATTTATAGAGTCCTTTCTGGATGCAAAGATAAGATAGAGATGATAACACTTTTGTAGTACCAAGAGGGGGGAACACACAATACCATTTTAGGTTAAGTGTGCTTATCCATTATATAAAGCTGCTATTTTCTATTACATCTCATGGTCGTGGCGGTTGATAGGCTCAGCTGAGTGTCTCTTTCTTTGGCCCTGTAGTTAAATGACACCAGAATTTGAAGTTGTCTGATGGTTTCTCCTCAAAAGAGCCTAGGCTAGAGTGTCTAGACTAGCTGGACTCTAGGTCTGTTCCACATGGTTTCTCCCCAAGAATAGCCTGGGCTTCCTCACAGTATGGGCACCCTTAAAAGCTGAGGCTTCTGGGAAAGAGGCAAGTACCATACATTGTTTCATGTCATGTGGTTGTGTATCTAATGTTGCATCATTTTCTGACTTTCAAAGACTCACTGAAACTCAAACTCTCAAGGAAAGCTTGCAAACCTGCAAACCCTGAAGTAATACCATTGATTAGCATTTGAAAAACTACCATTTTGCCTCCCAGAGAACATGAATCTATGTGCCACCCTGAGTATGGTTGCAGAGACAAAATGTGTGTGATTTAGAACCAAAGTAGAGGAAGAGAATTTTGCTGCCACCCCTGCCATGGATATACCTGTTCATAAGATTGGAATAAACAACTAAATCATAACAGTAACGAAATTTTCATAAACTCTGACCTAGATCCAAGCTGGGCAGCAGTTCTTCATCCAGGTAACAAGGTAATGCTCACTAAAGCAACAGAAAAGAAACTGCTGAGGAAACACGTTGAGGCCAGAGTAAAGCTAGTACATGCAGCCACGTGCTGAGGAAATCAGAGAAATTTGTGACATTTAAAACATGTATTTGTGAGGGCTTTGGCTGTACTAAACCATCCTCTCCACTTTGGTATATAAATAAGTATTTGACCATTAAACACCTATCATATTTAGGGGCTCTTCGTTTGCTTTTTAATTATTTTAATTTTTGAGAATTTCAGAAGTGTTTATGCTGTATTTTGATCATATCCATCCCATCCTCCTCTCATCTCCTCTCAGATTCTCTGCTGCTATCCACTCTCTCCCCAACTTCCTGACCTCTATTGAAAACAACCTCCTAAACCCAGTTTGTGCTGCCAGTATACTCAGAGGTGTGGGGCCAGCCATTGAAGCGTTGGCCTACCAGGGGTCAGTTACTTCCTTAAACACAAGTGATTCTCCCTACACCAGAAGCTATACACTGTCAGTAAATTCTCAGATGGAGGCTCCTGAGCCATCCTGTCTCTATGCTCACCTGTTGAAGGGCTTGATCTAATGCAATAGCAGCAGTGACTGCTGTGGGTTTCTGAGTTAAGCAGTCCAGTCATTTTCAGGGGGCTTTGTTTTATTCTGGTTCTTTAGCCTCTGGCTGAGAGTCTTTCTTCCTCTCTTCATGGATTATTCTCAAGCCTTTCAAAGAAAGGATGCATATTGATATGTCCTTAATGGCTGAGAACTCCAAAGACACTTATTCTTTTTTTTTTGAAATGCTTCTCTAACACTTTTATTTTTAATAATATAACTCTAATGTATTAAAATAAAATGTTAATTTTAGGTAACTGTATTACATTTAATGCACCATTGAGTCATTGGATAATTTTTTTCTGTGACTCAATATTTGGCCTTCTTTTTCTTTTTTATGAATAAGGTCTCATTTCTTATCCCTGTATCCCCTTGCTCAAACACACTTCCCCTTCCCGCCCCTCCCAGTCACTCTCTCTTCTCCCTCATCTCTTTATCTCCTGCCCAGCAAGGGCAGGAGGTCCCAAGGTCCCAAGGTGGCTTAGTTCAGCCTCCATTCCAGGCAGATCCACTTTCCTCACCAAAACATCAAGACTGGTTCAGGTGTTTCTCTGGAGGGAATGGGCTCCAAGGTGCCAGTCCAAGTAGTTTCAGATCCCAAGCTATTCAGTGGCTGTATTTTGCAGTTGGGAATGCTTTGCTTTTTGTTTAAAGTCCACTAATGAGTGAGTACATACCCTGCTTATCTTTCTGTGTTTGTGATACCTAGCTCAGGAGGATGTTCTCCAAATGCATCCATTTGCCTGCGAATTTCATTTTTACTTACTGCTGAGTAGTACTCCATTGTGTAGATGTACCACAGTTTGTTAATTAATTCTTCAGTTGAGGGGCAACTAGGTTGTTTCCAGGTTCTTGCTCTTATGAATGATGCTGCTATGAACACAGTTGAGCCTTTGGAGTGTGAATGTGCATCTTTAGGGTATATGCGCAGTAGTAGTATTGCTGGATCCTTGGGGAGATTGATTCCCAGTTTTCTGAGAAACCGTGATACTGCATTTCAGAGTGGCTGAACCACTTACACACCCACCAACAATGGAGGGGTGTTCCCCTTGCTCTGCAACCTCTCCAGCATAGGCTGTCATCTATGCCTTTTATTTTAGCCAATCTGACAGGTGTAAGGTGGTATCTCAAAGTTGTTTTGATTTGCATTTCTCTGATAGCTAAAGATGTTGACCACTTTTTCATGTGCCTTTCAGCCATTCGTAATTCTTCTGCTGAGAATTCTCTTTTTAGTTCTGAACCCCATTTTTTGATTGGGTTATTCAAGGTTTTGGGTTTAAGTTTCTTGAGTTCTCTGTATAATTTAGAGGTCAGTCCTCTGTCACTTGTAGCGTTGGTGAAAATCTTTTTTTCATTCTATAGGTTGTCATTTTGTCTTATTGACAGTATCCTTGGCTTTACAGAAGTTTCTCAGTTTCAGGAGGTCCCACTTATTGATTGCTGTTCTTAGTGTCTGTGTCATTGTTGTTATATTCAGAAAGTAGTCACCTGTGCCAATTTGTAGAAGTGTATTTCCCATTTTCTTTTCTATCAAGTTCACAGTGGCTGGGTTTATGTTGAGGTCTTTGATCCACTTGGAGTTGAGTTTTGTGCAGGGTAATACCCTTGGATCTATTTGCATTTTTCTACACAGTACCTTCCAGCTATGCCAACACCATTTGTTAAAGATATTATCTTTTTTTCATTGAATATTTTGGGCTAGTTTGTGAAAGATCACGTGTTCATAGGTTTTTGGGTTAATATGAACATCTTCAATTCTATTCCATTGATCCATGAATCTGTTTTTATGCCAGTACCAGGCTGTTTTTATTACTGTAGCTCTATACTATAACTTGAAGTTGGGGATGGTGTTGCATCCTGAGGTTCTTTTGTTGAGCAAAATTGTTTTGGCAATCCTGGCTTTCCTGTTATTCCAAATGAAATTGAGTATTATTCTTTCATGGTCCATAAAATATTGTGTTGGGATTTTGATGGGAAGTGCATTGAATCTGTAGATTGCTTTTGGTAGAATTGCCATTTTTACTATGTTGATCCTACCTATCCAGGAACATGGGAGAGCTTTCCATTTTCTGATATCCTCTTCAATTTCTTTGTTTAGTGGTCTAAAATTTTTGTCAAATAGATCTGTTACTTCTTTGGTTATAGTTATTCCAAGGTATTTAATACTATTTGCAGCTATTGTAAAGGGTAATAGTTCCTTTATTTTGTTTTCAGCCCTTCTATATTTAGTGTATAGGAAGGCTACTGATTTCTTTGAGTTAATCTTGTATCCTGCTACATTGCTGAAGGTGTTTATCAGCTGTAGAAGTTCCTTGGTAGTATTTTGTGGGTCACTTATGTATACAATCATATCATATGCAAATAGAGATAGTTTCACTTCTTCTTTTCCAATTTGTATCCCCTTAATCTTCTTTCATTCTCTTATTGCTTTGGCTAAAACTTCAAGAACTATATTGAATAGATAAGCAGAGAGAGGACATCCTTGTAAACAAAAACTAAAGTACCTGATTTTAGTGGTATTGCTTTCAGTTTTCTTCATTAAGTTTGATGTTGGTTGTTGGTTTCCTGTAAATCGCCTTTGTTATATTGAGATATTTTCACTGATTTCCTGATCTCCCCAGGGCTTTTATCATAAAGGAGTGTTGGAGTTTGTCAAAGGCTTTTTCAGCATCTAAGGATAAAATCATATGGTTTTGTTCCTTCAGTTTGTTTATATGATGGATGACATTTATGGTTTTTCATATGTTGAACCATACCTGCATTTCTGGGATGAAGCCTACTTGTTCATGGTGGATAATATTTTTATATATTGTTGTATATGATTTGCCAAAATTTTGTTGAGAATTTTAGCATCAAAATTCATGAGGGAAATTGGTCTGTAATTCTTCTTCTTTGTTGTCTTTGAGTGGCTTCGGTATTAGTGAAATTGTGGCCTCATAAAAGGAATTTGGCAATATTCCTTCAGTTTCTACTGTGTGAAATAGTTTGAGGAGTAACAGTATTAATTCTTCTTTGAATGTCTGGTAGAATTCTCTACTGAAACCATCTGGACCTGTTCTTTTTTAACTTGTGTGGCTTTTAATGACAGTTTCAATATCCTTTAAGATTATAGCTCTTTTTAGATAATTAATCTGGTCTTCATTTAATTTTGGTTAATTGTACCTGTCCAAAAAGTTGTCTATTTTTTTCTAGATTTTCCATTTTTGTGGAATATAGATTTTGAAAGAATGATTTGATAATTCTCTTCATTTCCTGGTGACATGTCTTAGATTACTTCATAGGTATATGACAGATATTAATTTATTTCTTTACAAGTGTTTATGGAGTGTCTACTATTTATTAGATAGATAGATGGAATTTTATGTTCTGGTGGTAGAGGTGAGTAAAATAGATAAGAACCCTAAGCTTATGAAGCTTTTATTTAAACTAGTGTTGGAAACATTTTTTTCTGTGTCTCTAAAGGGTACCAGAAGTGCTATACAGTAGGCTTATTTTAGGATTCAAGTCTCTTCCATTATTTTCTTTTCTAAGCATAGGACCAAGACCTTACAGAAATCACTGGGCAAACCTGGGTGTCTACAGTTATATCATATCCTTCACAAATAATGCAGTAAGTTAGCCCCACAGCACAAGCTGCTCCAGTGAGTCAGCTGAGAATGACATCCTTGCTTTTAAAGGCACACAGCTCAGAGATGGTTTGGATAGGGCCTTTATTGTTAGACTACAAATAGCCAGGGTAGACATGGGTGCCCAGGAGAAACGTGTGTGGAAACATAGATGACTCACTGTGTGAGTATTGTCTAAGCATACTCTCCTGCCAGCCTCTGTTCTGGAGGTCTGGCCTGCTTGAAGATAAAAATTTGCTTTCAATCATTGATTTTAGGACTGATGATATCTATCTATGTTATTTCTCTTTGTCTATCGATATGTTTATTTATTTATCTATCTATCTTCATCTATTTAACATCTATTTATCACAGACACACACACACACAAACACACACACACACACACACACACACATATATATATATATATATAAAACCTGCATATTTTTATGCTTGCATATATCCAGGGGTAATTATATAAGTATGTGTGTTTGTGTGTCACTAGAAACAGATCACCTTCAGCACCAAAGATAATTTTTCATGGGATTACATTCAGAATATAGCAGTTGAAGATACAGATGCTGCCAGAATATTGAAACTATAAAGCCAGCACAAATAGCTCTAATACATTCCCCATTGTTAGCATATATATTTTGCTGTCCAGGAAGCTCTTAGATGCTGGGACTTACAAAGAGAGTATTTACAGATTTCTTCTAAATATAAGTGTGGGAAATTATAGTTTATCTTGGGTTTCCTAGAGCAACTGATCTACTTTGCCAAGAGTTGACCTTACATTCCTATAGAATCCAGCCTCAGCCTGTGCCCATTTCTCTCTTTTAAGAGTATAGAGTTGCCATCATCTTTAGCCATCAGAGAAATGCAAATCAAAACAAATTTGAGATACCACCTAACACCTGTTAGATTGGCTAAGATAAAAGGCACAGATTACAGCCTATGCTGGAGAGGATGCAGAGCAAGGGGAACACTACTCCATTGTTGGTGGGAGTGTAAGCTTGTTCAGCCACTTTGGAATGCAGTATGGCGGTTTCTCAGAAAATTGAGAATCAATCTCCCCAAGGATCCAGCAATACCACTTCTGGGTGTATACCCTAAAGATGCACATTCACACTCCAAAGGTATTAGCTCAACTATGTTCATAGCAACATTATTTGTAATAGCAGGAACCTGGAAACAACCTAGATGTCCCTCAACTGAAGAATGAATTAACAAACTGTGGTACATCTACACAATGGAATACTACTCA
The DNA here is from genome assembly GCA_004025045.1 of Sigmodon hispidus. NCBI lineage: Eukaryota > Metazoa > Chordata > Mammalia > Rodentia > Cricetidae > Sigmodon > Sigmodon hispidus. The sequence goes on along the minus strand of PVIH01001468.1, from coordinate 65,053 downwards.
GCAGTAAGAAAAAATGATATCCTAAAATTCACAGGCAAATGGATGGATTTGGAGAATATCCTCCTGAGCGAGATATCACAATCTCAGAAAGATAAGCAGGGGATGTACTCACTCATTAGTGGTCTCTAAAGAAACAAACAAGAAAAAAGCCAAGCATGCCCAAACTGCAAACCACAACCACTGAACAGCTTGGGATCAGAAACACCCTGGACTGACCCTTCGGATCCCACTCCACCTAGAGGAACATCTGACTCACTCTTGAGGGAGGGGGGGACAAAACTGGATTTGCCAGGAGTGGAGACTGAACTAAGCATTATTGGGTCAGTGGGACCATGGGACTGTCTGCTGCCTGCCCAGGGAGGGGATGGGGAGTTCTGGAGAAGAAAAAATGACCTGATGTGGTTGGAGGGCGAAGGGACCTTGAATAAGGATATACAGGGATAGAAAAAAAAATTCAGAGGGAAAGCTGAACACAAAGTAATTTTATGTGTAGCAAACTTATTTGCATTATCACCCTTGATAAGTCATGCTTATGATTTTTATTTTCTTTATAGTTATTGTTAACTTATCAGCATTTTAAATTCGTTTTACTGTTTTTCTTGATAAATACAAAATAAATAAATAAAAAAAGAGTATAGAGTTGCACAAGTTCCTGATGTTTGAGAATGGTGCACTGTGTATTCTTCTTGGTAATTCCCATCAAGTGGATACCCTGGTTTCTTTGCCTTATAGTAAAGAAATAATTTTCAGCTTTAATTTTTGAAATCTTATCATCTTCACAACTAAATTATGACACAGTGCTTACTGATGTCATATTTACATCTTGGTTATAGAACAATGTATTGCTCTGTTTATTTAGATACTTTGATTTAATTATTAAATATAGATGTATAAATTCATTCCACTAGAATTTACTGAAATTAATGGTTTTCATTCCAAGAGCTATTATATGGAGTTGGGCCTGATGATACAGGCCTGTAATTCTAGCTACCCTGAAAGCCGAGGCAAGAGGATTAAATTCAAGGCCTATCTCAAAATAAAAATAAAATAAGAGTTGATGAAATAGCGTTTGGTAGTAGAGCACTTGATTAGAATTAGACAAAGCCCAATGCTGAATTAGCAGTCCTATAAAGAAAATACTTCTTTCATAACAAAATAATTCATTACTTAGTGTTTGAGGAAGAAATTATTGTAAGGAAGACTTTCTGATGCTTTGTGGCAACTCTCATGTTATTTAAGAATTGTTCTGTAGTGTACATAAAATGTATTTTAATGTTAGTCTACACTTGATTGTGAATGACTAAGTATAGTCTAGAGTGAAGACTGAGTGAAGAAAGTCATTTTAATTTTTTTCGAGGAGTAAATATAATCTTATTTTCACAAACCTTTCAGCAAAAGAATGCAGTAAGATTTTTAGCATTCTGTGAATTTTGTGATATTTATGGAGCCTAACAGAACCCATTTTAAGAGAACTTGTCTCATAATAAGGAACATTTATAGCTGGCATCTCCAAATTTGAAGCTTTATTTTAACATTCTGCTGTGCTGAGACATTTTCATCAATCTGCTCAAGTCAGAAAAGTGTAATTTCCTATGTCCGTGAGAAAGGTACTTCTTTGCAATGCCTATTACATATAGTTTACAAAGGCAGGATTGACGTGAATTGATAATTTACTAAGAAATGGACAATAATTTCATTCTGTCTGTCTGTTGAGTTTTCACACAAAAATCTTTTTCCTTTAGAAGTAAGAGACAGGCTGGAGAGATGGCTCAGCGGTTAAGAGCACCGTCTGCTCTTCCAGAGGACCCGAGTTCGATTCCCAGCACCCACATGGCAGCTAACAACTGTCTGTAGTTCCAATTCCAGGCAAACACCAAGGCAAATAAATAAATAATAAATAAATAGTTTTTTTTTAAAAAAAAAAAGAAGTAAGAGACATAGAAACGTGTTGATCTACAATAGTATACTCTAGCTTTAACATGTGAACCAAGAATAGTGTGTGGGAACAATAAGAATTGATATATTGGTTGACCAAAGTAGGCAAACCTATTTAGTGACAAAGGAGGGACTCCATCTTCCTTATTGTGATCCAAGAAAGGAACTTTGACTTTAAAAACATGGTTTTTAAAGTCTAGGGAGATGATAAGTATGTGTCTTGCCAGTGTGAGGACCACAGTTCAGATCTTAAGAACCCACATAAGTGCTTTGAGGGCATGGCAGACCCTCTGTCATTATAGCTCTCTGGCGACAGAGACAGTCCATTCCTAGAGCAAGCCAGCTAGCTAGAGTAGCTGAACTTGTGTGATATGGGTACAATAGAGAGACCCTGCTTCAATGAATAAGGTGATGAGGTCTCAGAGAAGACTCCTTACAGCAACCTTGGGCTTCTAAACACATGTATACACATATGCATGCACACTCGATTCACTTGAACATACTTGTATATGAGTGCACACCCTCCATACACATAGGCACACATGGCTTCACTTACCTGAACATAGATATATGAATGCAACCCCTACACACACACATGAATAAAAATGTGCTTTGCAAATTCTGAGTTAAATTTAATTTTCAGAAATTAAGTCATTTGTATTTTTTATTAGAAAGACTTTTGTCAGCTCTGTTTGTTGGTGATCAGAAAATCATAGTCATTTGGATAAAATTGGGCATCCTAAATGATGCTATAATAAAAATTTATCATTTTTAGCTTATGGTTGTTTTGAAAATAGCTTCTCCAATATGACATTTTTATTGTATCTTTTCATACACATTGCAAAATATGCAACACAGGTAGACAAACATAAGAATTTATGTAAATGAGATTACATATTCATATTTTATAGCAGTTATATTTTGAGGGCATTTTCTACTTTAATAGGTACTTTAAAATAATTCCAATGACTATCACATGATATATGCACTATAATTATTTAATAAACATATTTTTAGTTTTCCAAGTTTTCTCTTTTATAAAGAACACTTTGATCATTAACCATACATTTATTATTTATAATTATATCTCTAGGGCATATCCCTAGAAAAAATTATTGTGCAATGTTGATTATAGTTGTTGTTATTTATTTCAAATTATACTCACAAAGGTTATATTAATTTATATTTCTACCAATATTGAACATGAGTACCCACTTGCCCAGGCCTAGTGAAACAGACTTTCCCTTTAGATTCTCATTTTTTTTATACTGTGTGTTGAAAAGGATGGCTTGCTTTAATTTGATTCTACTCCTGTGGTTTTAGGAGCCTGAATATCTGTCCATATTTTGCTCACTGTCCACCCTTTTCTATACATGTGGTCTTGCTGTATTCTCATTTGGGGGCATTTAGTTTTTCCTCATTAGTCTCTATATAATGAGGATGTTTCTTTTACTTGTTAGGGAACTATCAACAGAATATTTTTCTAGTACCATGATGTTTTTCAAATGTGTGTGTGGCTTCCTTGGCTATACAGATTTTAACTTTAGCAGTCAAGCCTTCCATTGTTGGTGTTTCTTGTTTCCACAATACATTTAAAGAGGCTTCCTCTCCCCTAGGATTAGAAAAATATTTACCCACATACTTTAGCTCTTTTATGTTTTCATTTAGTGTTTTATCCATCTGGAACTGATTTTTGTATACTATTAGACTGTAACTGTTGTTTCACATGTATGTTCACAACTCTTCAAAGAATGTAAGGCTCTTCTTATCTTGCCTCTCATTCTTTCCTAAGAGCTCAGACTCTCCCACTGAAATCCTGAGCTCCTGCTTTCTTAAACAGAAATCTAGTTTGTCTTTCCTGAGTTTCTAGTTTCCGCTGGCAGTGTGGCTTGAAACCCTGTTTGTGACATATAAGCAAACAAATACATACTCTTCTCAGGTAGTTCTCATGTGACCTAAATTTGACTTCAGTACTTACATTCTTTTTTTCTTTTGAAAAAAAAAATTATTTTTAATTTATGTGTATGGGTGTTTTTCCCGTATGTATGCGTGTGCACCATATATGTGCCTGTTGTCTGCAGAGGCCAGCAATAATGTCTTATCCACTGGAACTGGGGTTACAGAAGGTTGTGAGGCTCCATTTGGGTTGCAGGAACTGAATCCAGGTCCTATGAAGGAGCAGTATGTGTTTTTAATGCTGGGCCACCTCTCCAGCCTTACTTGACCATTTAACTTACTTTTAATAATGGAATTTAGCTTTTGCTGAACACGTGACATTAACATTCATGCAGGTTTCAGCACTCAGGTGAAGATGGATAGATCATGTATTTGAATTTCGTATAGAGTATACAGTGAGTTCAAAGTCATCCTGAGTTGCAAATCAAGATCTTTTTGTAAACAAACAAACAAACAAACAAACAAAGGAAACCAAAGCATTAAAAGTTGCACTTGAGCTGGATTTGCCTGTTTCTAGTGGCATCAGCTGCCTCATTTTTTCTTGGCTAGACTTCAGATTCAAAGACTCATCTACATAAATTTAATTTTATTATTCAGCAAGCTGTACAATTCATGTAAATCATCCCAAACATGAACTAAATTTTCTTTCCTTATGAGCAGAAATAAAACATTTTTAAAGCTGTGATATAACAGTAATACTGGCGAATGCACTGCCATTTAATGCCACTGAAATATTTTATTTTCTGAGTTTTAGTAGTTTGCAGATTGTCTAAGAAATAGAAAAATCTGGTGTTTTTCTTAGCCTTTATGTTGTTTACCCCCTTCTCTTACTGCTGCCAACCAAGCTCTTCTACACAGGATATAATTATTAACCCAAAGGTCCCCACTAAACAGGATATTTAGTCACAAAAGTTATTTTGTGGTATTATGTGAAGATAAATTGCAGTGATGTTGAAGGCATATATCTTTAATGTCTAATGTCCAGTTCTTTTGAGTGTGCTTACTTTATATTGCTATAAGGGGGGGTATGGGAGTGGTGATGCCACTTACATATTTTGTCCAGTAGTGTGTAATGAAATGGTGACCTTTCAAACATAGGTGCATTTTAACATTTCTGTATTTTAAATTTTTGAGACTTGTACTAGTACTTTTCCCGGATTTTTTTTTTTTTTTTTTTTTTTTTTTTTTTTTTTTTTTTTTTTTTTTTTTTTTTTTTTTTTTTTGAGAAATAGGGACTATCTTGAGTTAAATTTCATACCCTCATACAAGCAGAGAAATAGTAACAAATTATTTTGTTTGAGTTTAGATTTCCATCCTGTTAGACTACTTTGTTTTGTTTATAAGCATCAATTTTAATGAAAGAAGCAACTCTTGGGGCCATAGTGTTGGCCCGTGTTTTAATGCAGAGCTCAAGAGGCACTGCCCTTTCCACGGAGGACTCATCTTCCTCTTTCCATGCCACTCCTTCCAGCTTTCTCCCCCCTTCCTGATTTGAAGGAAAAAGAAATAATAGTCCTAGTGGGATGAAGGGGATGAAAAAGCATGAGAGGAGAGACCTAGATTGCATCTCCACTTTGTGTTTTACTGTGTTCCTTTTTATTTAATTCAGAAATTCTCAACCTATGGGCCATGACCCCTTTGGGGTAAGATAATTCTGCATATAATATATTTACATTATAATTCATAACAATAGCAAAATTACAGTTATAAAGTAGCAGCAATAATAATGTAATGGCTAGGGGTCATCACAATATGAGGAACTGTCTTAAAGTGTCTCAGCCATAGGAAGGTTGCAAAACACTGCTCTAATCCAAGTAATTATCAGTGAAGTAGCCATAGGCTTGATAGAAGGGATGCTTGGATCTAAGGAGACTGGTGAAACTGATTTAAATTTGCATAGCTATGTCTACAAGTTTATCCCAGTGTTGAGCCAACTGGCTGAGATCTCAGAGGTCACTTTGTCTGACCTCTTGTATTCAAATAAGCATGTTGCATATGAGAGGTTGCTGTTATTTAAAAAGCTCCCAACTATCAGAGTCTATGCATGTTCCACATATTGTCTGATCCAAGATCAGAGATTGCACTGGGGACATGATACAGCCTATACGTCATGCCGAGACTGTGTGACACCAGGGCTCATCTCTCTCTATGTCACCATTTATTTTATTACTTGAAAGAAGTGAAGTGACATTCTGAAGATCATTGGATCTCTTGTGGCGGAACAGTCTAGACTTTGGATTTCCTGAGTTCTGGCTGTCTGTTTTTTCTGCTGTTTCCTGCTAGGCATCCTCTGACAGCCATGGAGTAAAGTGGAAGGCCAACCGAAAGTGACAGGACACTCTGTGGCCTGGATGCCCCCATACCCCAAGTCCAGCCAACTGTGTCTTCATAAAGTGGAGAAAATTTGTTCCTTCTACAAGTTAAATGTAGAAATGTCTTTAAGATTTATGCCTATTGACAAAACACAATTCAATGCAATTTTCTTTTAAAATCAACTATTAGTGAATACTGGATGTGATACATCAGAAAAGATGTTTATGACAGTTTGTTTTGTAGGCTGCATTAAATTCTACTTACAGTTAAAGTTATTCATTGCCTAAGATTATTTAAAAATTTTTGTGTGTTGTGAAGAGGAACATGTCAAAATGTGATGAAAATAGTTCTTTTCTCAGAAATGCTGGAAGCATCTCTCAGTTTAAGCAGGTTTCCAGTGCAGTGTATATAATGAATCACCTGCCTCTGCTTGAGAGTTGTCAGCCACAGAATGGAAAACCAGCATTTACAACGGGATCAAGTACCAAAATAAAAATAATCTGCCTTTGAATCATCACATGGCTTCCATAAATCACAGTGGTTTTCTGGAAGAAATTGGTTGCTATCTTTACTAAATGAGCAGCAAGGCTTTTGACCTTTGATAAGGACTTAGGGTGTCATTTGGGCATGCCTACAGTTCCTTCAGCACTTGCTGAAGACCTGCAGAGCACGTGGTGGAGGGATGGTGGACAGCATGATGGGAAAAGAAACAGGAGATGCAGGAAGACCTTGTTCCTGCCCTTACAGAGATTAATGGTTATGCCAAGCCAAGCTGAAGATCCAGAATCTCAAGTTCCTCCTTTCTGATTTTACAACCTCCCTTCTACCCAGTCTGGCTGTGTCTTGTTTCTCTGCTAAGGGTAAGACATAGGGATTCTTCTTTATGAGGATGAAGAATGATGCACTGTCTCTTTGACTATATTATATGTCTTAGATTATCTTATAAACAACACATACCACCATATAAATGGATTATCTGGTCAAACAAAGCATTTAAATCCTTAGCTTTCAGGTGAGCAGTAAAAAAAAAATACAGATAAAATTGTAAGAACTCTCTGTTTATGCACAGGAGCTGAGACTTTCCATATCTAAGAAAACCCAAGGCTAAGGCACTAGAGAAGAGTGATGTATGGTTAGATAGGCACACACATCTAAGAGTTGTTATGCACAGGGCATTCACATCATTTAACTCACTTAAATGTCAATTTGTCATCAGTCAAGAAATCAAGACAACTCTAATTTGGGGCACAAGGGGATGGATCCCTTTCGGGCTTGTCTGTCTAAGTACATCTTGGTTCTGTTTTTTTTTTTTTACTTGCTGCTAGAATTGAGAGAAATTAGCTGGGATGGCTATAACTGATGATGACATCCTTTAACCTACTCATTGGCACTCCCATGTGTTAGTGGGGTCCTCTTTGTACCCTTCCTGCTAGTTTGAACCTGTAGCCTTCATGGACAGGGCCTGTCTGTGCTGTAATAGAACAGGCTTATTTGTAAGAAGAGCTGATCTAATTACTTGCCAATTTTTATTTTTCGGCCACCTCACCCCAACTCAATTTTTTTCCATGCTTCTCAGAAGGCTTCTCTTCTGTCTTTTGATTCAAATCTCAACCTTGAAAAGAAGAGGCATTTTCTATTGCTAACGTTACTTCCAGGACAGTGTAGCTGGCTCTAAAGCTGTATACAAGTGTTTTCAATTGCCATGGGTTCTAGATAATAGGCAGGGTGGAACTAGTTTTCTTTACTTTTGGGGGAGGGCTCTCATTAAGCATGTCTGGCTTAGACTTTGCTATGTGGACCAAGTCAGCCTTGAACACACAGAGATCCACTTGACTCTGACCCTGGAGTGTTATGATTAAAGGTGTATTACTATGCCTGGCCAGGGCCAGAATTTAATGTATTTTCTGTAAATTGATTTTTAAAAGTGAATTTTCCATAATTATTTTCGTTGAGCTATATTTTCTTTGAAAATTAAAAGTGAGTGAAATGCTGCTGGAAAGTATTTGAGACAGTGAAGGAGTTGGCCCAGTGAGGCTGATAGGCAGATAGGCTAATGTCTGTAGAGTACCTCAGACTCCCTAGAAATCTAGGGATGATTGAGTGGAGAGATCTGTTTTATTTAACATAAATCACCCTTTGAAGCGTAGGTGATGTACTATTCATGGATGAAGGACTATCTGATAAATACATATGCATATACTTAATTTAATTTTTTAAAAATAAAAATGTAATTATATCATTTTCCCTCTTTCCTTTCTTCCATCCATCCTCTTCCTTTTTCATATTCGTGGCCTCTTTTTTTAACTGTTGACACACACACACATATTCCTAAATACATAAATACAGCATACTCAGTCTACATAATGTTACTTGTGTATATATGATACTTTAGGGCTAACCAGTTTGTATTGGATAACCAACAAATCAGTTGTGGGGCTTTCCCCGGAGGAAGGCTGTTTCTTCTGGTCTGAGAATTCCTTAGTTGCCTTTTTTTTTTTTTTTGTCTAAGGGTAAGACCCTTGGAAATATCTCCCTAATGTTTTACTATACACATTAAGGCATAATTGATAACATATTACATTAATTAATCACACAACATAAATATAACACTTATGTTAATTAAGCTACTCCTAAATATGTTAAAGGCATTGAGTACTTTTATTCTTTTGAAAATGCTTTTTAGTTTTAAATATTCAAATAGTCAAATATATAGCATCCTGTATGATATTTTCTGTCACCTTTCTGCATTTTAAACCTATCTCTTGATGGGATGGCTCAGCAGGTAAAGACACTGGCTGCCAAGCCAGAGCATCTGAGTTCAGTTTCTGAAATCCGATAGGTGAGAGAGTCACCTTCTGAAATCTGTCCTCTGACCACCATGTGTGCCCCACCCCCAGCTAAACAAAGGCAACGTGATAGAAATTTAATAGTTATCTCTTGGTTAAATCTTATTTTTATGTTTACATGAATACCCTTTAACTGACTTCTTCAACAGTAAAAATATAGGAAACAGGTTAGTTTGTCATTATTAATACTGCTGGTTCTCAATGACTGACAAAGGAAAGTTGTTTTGTGACTCAGTGATTCTTGCAAGTATTTAGCTTCTTGTGCTAAAGGAAGACAGTGGGTTGGTGCTCAGATGTGAAGGAAAGCTTTATCTACTTATGTCTCTGCACATTTATCTTTTCTCACAAGAACGTTTCTTGAAGTTTTTGTGCAGTCTGTATTGTCAAATGCATGGTCATGTAATGAGAATTGTTATTGTTATTTATTATCATTTATAATTGATGACTTAAAATTGCAAATAACTACAGAGGCTATTGACAGTGGATGGTTGGTGGTGGGGGAGAGTCAGTTTTTTTCTGGGATGTGACTTCTCCTACGTTTCTCATACTCCAGTGAGTGACCCGTTACACACACACACACACACACACACACACACACACACACACACACACACAGAGCACTTCCTGGACGTAGTGGGTTATGAAGAAAGGAAAGTAAAAGGGATAGTTGGGAGTGGGTATGGAGGGTGGTGTCTAGCAGTGCTTTGGTATGGTGAACAGAAGTGGAGATGACCAAAATGCATTGTATACATGTATGAAATTTAAAAATAGGTAAATGATTTTTAGAATTGAATCATTGTTTTCATCCCCTTTGTTCTATCTTCTCTGTTAGAAAAAAAAAGACTTCGTGCTAAAATTTTAATTTCTCCAAATTACCTACTACATACAATTATGTACAGTTGTATAAGGGACTATTGCACAAAAGCAAACACTGAAGAAACACAAAGAAAAAAATAGATTCAAAACTGAATCAGTTCTTGTGTTTGGTGGGTTTACAGAATGTGACTTTTATTGACCAAACCTTCAATAAATTTTTAAGTCACGTCTAGAGGCGCTGTTGCCTCTCGTATGCCGGCCTTCTCAGTCATTACAGTTTTCTAGAACAATCAAGCTTTGGAATAGGGAAAATTAGTTTTATGTGTGTGAAAAGAAGGAGGTAGTATTTCATATCGGATAAACCTTTGTTCTTGTTTTGCTTTCTAGGGAGCTCTTAATAATATTCACAGCTTCATTTTTCAGGTGATATCACACATTGGAAGGAAAGGTGTATATTTGGTTTTGCTGTTTTACCAAATGGATGTTTGTTTTTTAGGGTGTGCTGGAGAGTTTCCTGGGCACTGCTGTCTCTGGAGCCATCTTCTGCCTTTTTGCTGGTCAACCACTCACAATTTTGAGCAGCACAGGACCTGTTTTGGTGTTTGAGAGGCTTCTGTTTAATTTCAGCAAGTATGTATATGTCTCTCTGTCTGTCTGTCTAGTTACTTGCTCTTGTATGTTGTTCCATCTGGATAAAGCACAGAATAGCAATGAAATAGATCCAAGAATCTGCCAAAATACTAGAATGATAAAATTTGGAAGTGGAAAGTGCCTTCATGATTAAGTTGTCCAGAGTTTAGCTGACAGTCTTTCAATAGGCCCATCTGTTGTACTTTCTGTTTACTCCTTCAGCAGGAATTCTTTCCTTATTGCTTTGTTTTGTGTCCTGAGGGCTGACTCCCAAGGACTTCAAGCCCCAGATTCCTTTGCCCTCTAGGACTTCCTGCTGGTTTAGATAATGAAGAGAGATCTGAGTTTTAGTATGTCACTTTCTTTCTCCCATCATTCTCTGCTTTCAGCACAGCAGCTTGGCTTGCTTCCTGACACCAGCCCCTGTCAGGTGGCCTGTCTATCCTAGTTTTAGCTCACCAGGCTCTTGTATGACCTTTACAAGCCCAGGATTGATAATGGTTTCCTGCTCTAGTTAGCTCGGAATGCCTCCACATTGCCATTTTTGGAGGAAGAAGAATAAACTTTTTGTAAATAGCCTGTTTATTTTGTTTTCCTTGGTTCCCACTTTAAAATGTCCTTTTCTACCATGATACTGAAACAGTGAGGAAACCAAATGACTTGTGCTGGGTCACATGGCTTGTTAGTGAAAGAAACTGAGTGTTCTTATGGTCCACGGTTCCTAACTCCAGTTCCTGTATTCTTCACTGCAGATAGCTTTCAGTACTCGGATAAATAATAGTGACACAAGTATTTTTCTTTAGGAATTAATGGATCATCTTAAATAAGGAGGATATTAAGATAAGTCAATTATTTAAATTGGTATTTTAGCATGTAAGTGAATTCAAACTAAAATTAGGTATTTTTTTCTTTTTCTGCTATACCTGATATATTTCTAAGACAGAATTGCCTTTACTGGATGATCTTAGTCCCTAGATGACAGAGTTTGGTAAATCTTCTGAGAGTATTCTTTTGTAGAATTTCCATATTTTGTATTGTAATGTGTTGCAAGATTTTAACGTAAAATAGTCAGTGTCTACCTATCCACATTTCTGATGCTATTCAAGTATGCACCTTAGGGGGAAAAGGGTTATAGTTCAGAGGGGATCTAGTACATCACAGGCTAGAAAGGTATGGCAAAAGAGGTGTGAGGAGGAGCACCTAGTGTAATAAAATGTTTCTGGTCTAGCCCCGGTTCAGACCCACTTGCAGCCCCGCTGCCACTTTGACCCAAATAATCACACACACAAAAATTATGCTGATTGACCTTTTATTCTTTTTTTCATCTTCTCAACCTATTTCCATTAAATCTGTGTAGCCATGTGGCTTGGTACCTTTTCTCAGAGCAGCCTGGTTGTCTTCTTTCCTTTGCATCTGCTGGCATCTCTGGTGATGTCTCTGTTCTTCCTGTTCTCTGAGTTTTCTTAGTCTAGCAGCCTCACTCACACTTCCTGTCTGCCTTCTGGCCAACCAGGTTTTTATTAAACCAGGAAGAGGGACAAATATTAGCAGTGTACTAGAACATAATCCCACTGCATCCTGGCTTCTAGGAACTGAGTGAGAACAGGAAATGGGGCGAAGCTATAGAACCTCAAAGCTCACCTCCAGAGTCCTACTTCTTCTCTCAGGCTTTCACCTAAAAATTCCACAGCTTTCCCTAACAGTGCTACCAGCTGGAGATAAGATGTATGTATAAACCCACGGGGGTATATTTCATATCAAATCAAACCATAACAGTACTCATGGGTTTAAGGACTGTTGTGTAACTTTTTAAGCTTTTGTGTCATTGGAAAAGCATCATAAGTTATGTGAAACAAATAAGGGTTTGAAACCTTAAAAACAGTAACCACAAAACCTGCATGGGTAGCCAGCACCAGGGAAAACCCTCTGAACACCTGAGGGTGCACTAGTTAAATAAAATAGTGAGTTTTCTGTAGACATTATTCCATATTTTTTTCTCCACTATAATTCTGAGGACATGGAAAGAATTTTATTCATGTCAGTTTACAGAGAAAGTCAAACAGTTTTTATATGTTTAAGAAAACATTTTGGGAGACAAGAAATGGTTCCTAAGAAGATTACACAAGCCAGCCCTATAAACAGGAACAAACCGGCAGAGCCTTACAGAGAGATTTATTGGATGACATGTGACCAGAGTCTGAATCTACAGAAACTGTCTGTGTCTTGGTTTGTTTTAATTATTGTAGACTACAGAGTATTTCCTTCCACCAAGTGAGTTTCTTTCTCGCATTCCCTTCTGTTTCCTTATAATTGGTACTGTTACATAGTTTTAAGCAATTTATTTGTAAACAGTTGTAAAGCAATGAGAAACATTTGCAAAACTGCCTTAAAGTCAGCATTGCCCATTATGTGACAAATGGTACTTTTAGTCACATTGCTGTGAATTTATTCATTTGCTCCTGTTAGAACAGTAATGCTAGTATTTCCTTGTGGCTTACTATTTTCCATATTCAGTTTGACCCAGTAATAGGCTTATGAGCTGCTCTAAGCTTTTTGTTTGTTTGTTTTTTGTTTTTCAAAAAAATTTTCTAGTATGTTGTGGAGTACTGTGTTATAATCTCCATTTCATTCACTTTCCTCGTCAGTACACTAAAGAGTCAACATGGCTGCTCAGTTAAGCAACTGTTAGTTCATTTTGCCCAGTTTTAACTCAATGTAATTTTTCCTTTCAGGAATATAGATGAGTCCTTGTTTGGCAGGATCAAGGGTCATTATTACAGATTATCACCTGATATGCTTATAACATTTTCATCTCCTGTTTCTTCTTGAAACTTTAAACATTGTGGGTTCATAACAGTGGCATTGTTTAGTTAGGGATCCCATTTAAGACATTCTCACTAGACTATCTTGGCAGTTTGAACATCTGTTAGAATAGCTAGTTTGGTGTATACCTGTTAGATTCTAAGATTTAGACTTGAATGTACATTTTTCCCCCTTTTGTGTCCAAATTCATGATGTTTTAATTGCTAACAATTACTGGGTTTGTTTCTTATCTTCTTTTGCAAGCATCAATTCTGTAACAACCTTTAACATTCTTGGAATAAATCTAGAGTGTGTTAGCTTTCTGTCTCGGCATGGTAGTGCATGCCTATAATTTCAGCATGTGGAAGACTTAGGCAGGAGAAGGGATGTGATTTTAAAGCCAACCCAGGATATATATTGAGTTCCAGGCAAGCCTGAAATATTAAGTGAGCCTCTTTCTCAAAAATAAAACATAAAACCAAACAAGCAATAAAAGATTGTTCTAGTTTTCATCTTCTTAGGGTAGCAAAGGTAGGTAGTTGTTTTAAAACTTTTAAGAAAAATGTTTGTTGGCTCAAATGGTAGTAAAATATTTCTTTACTCTTGTTTGGTGCTGACTCACATGATAAAGTGAATTATCTCAGTTCTTAGGGCATGATTTTTTCTGCAGTATGCTTATCTCACACCGGCATGCACTCAGCAGTAGAGATGTAGATAGACACAGAACTGGAAGGGAAAGGAAAGCTGTTATTGGAATATCTCTGAAGAGCTATAGAACATAATAACTTCATATTAAAGTGCTCATAATTTCCATTCTCTTTTTGTGTTCTACTTTTTGCCTAGTTCATATTCATCCCAAATCCATGAATTTAAATGTTAATCTCCCCAGAAACAGACTTGTGCAGGCACACAATAATGTTTGACCACACATCTGAGCACCCTGTAGCTCAGTCAAGCTGACATTTAATTAACTATACCAGTGTCTTAGAAACTTTTAGTATGTAACATTCTACAGTTCTTTTCTAGCTCTACATAATAACTTCCAGGCCATTGTCACTTACCCTCTTAGTCAAGACATGAGCTATATGCATGCTTTTATTCATCTGTTATGAATGTATTAGGTAGGATTTTTTTATGAGCAAAGTATTGTTCTAAGCAGAGGATTAGAATTCTGATCTATTATCAGTGGGAAGTAACTGTTAGGCTTAAGCAGAGGTATATGATTAGTGCTTAAAAAATAATTTTAACTCTAGAATAGAAAAATAGTTTTGAGCAGGGCAAACATAGATATCTGTAAATTAATCGGTCCAGAAGTTTTTTAATCAGGAAAAGACTTAGCTGCTCAAACTGAGATGATGGGAGGGAATGAGGTGACATGATACCTTTAGGAAAGTGTTAAAAATGATAAAACTCCTAGCAGTTATCAGAGACCTGCTGTTGAGAAGCAAGTGTGAAGAATGGCAGTTATGCAGGATCCTTGGTTCTTAGGTTCTGTCTCCTTTTCTATCACAGATTGCTCTTAGCAGACTTTTCTACCTCACAAGCCACTCCCTAAATAACCACTCAGAGACTTAATATTAATTATAAATATTTGGCCTATATCTTAGACTTGCTTTTAGTCAGTTCTTATAACATAAATCAACTCATTTCTATTCATCTATGTGCTACCCGGAGGCTCGTTTACCTCATGTACAAACTTCCTGTCCTGCTTACTCTGCATTTCATGTCATCTCCTCAGACTCCTCCTCCTTTTCCCCATCATCACTTTAGTCTGGTTCTCCCACTTAACCTTATCCTGCTTAGTCATCAGCCAAGTAGCTTTTTATTAACAATGAATGAGCATAGCATATCTTCACAATGTACAGAGGATTATTTTACACCATTTCCCCCCTTTTGTTAAATAAAAAGAAAGCTTTTAACTTTAACATAGTAAAATTATGTACAACAAAATCAGATATCAAGTTAGAATTAGAGTTATAACTCTGTTTCCATTTGTATTTGGAAAATTTAGAGAAAATACTATCTATCTTATCTTTGTGAGTCTAAATTTTTAGGACAAATTTACCTTTTTATCATAACTAGGAAAAACCTTAAGTCTAATTATCTAGTCTTTAGCTCCATTAAAGACCCCAGAAGGGTGTAATGTTATCTAACATTAGGAACACCTGGCTGCCTGGACATTCACCCAAAAGTTCTTCTGTAACACTGGGGCATCCAGTATATCTGACAGACATTTTTGAGAAGCAGGGAAATTTGAAGGACTCTCCTAGCTTGTCTTGACAAAATTTGGCAGTTGTTTTCTTTTGCGTCCTGCTGGGCTAGTTTGGACAATACACTGTCTGCAGTTTTGTTGCCCAAATGGCTAGCTTTTGCCATAAAGAAATCAAAATCTATACTGAAGTTCTTCAATGCCCATTATCTCTTTTTTTTTTTTAAGAGATAAATTACAGCTGAGCAAGTGTGTCTCAATTTCATGAAAAGCTTTAGGTTATTAAACATATTAAATTCATATTCTCTAGCTCTTTCAAATGTTCGAAGACTAAGTATATCTGTTTAGCCTTGAAAACATACCCAACATGACTCTAAGTTTGATTGTTGTATGAGGTTTATGGCCCAAATTTAGGGCCACCGGCAGACCCACAAAAACACACAGATACTTACATTAATTTTACACTGATTGACCTAGGGCCCAGGCTTCTATCTTGCTAACTCTTTACCCTTAAACTAATCTATTTCTAGCATCTTGTTCAGCCATGCAGCTCAGTACCCTTTCTCAGAGCAACATTTCAACTTGTTTCCTCTGTATCTCCTGGCATCTCTGGCAACTCTGTGGCATCTCTGCTGTGCTCTGCCTGTTCCCAGAGTTTTCTTAGTCTAGTAGTCCCACCCACACTTCCTGTCTGCTTTTGACCAGTCAGCATTTTATTAAACCAGTAGGTAGGACAATTGTTTACGGTGGAATAGAACACAATCCCACTACATTTGACTACTATAAAAAGTTTGACTATTATAGATGATTATTAATATGTATCTTAATTTTACATTATTACATTTTTAAATGAACATAAGCACAATAACCCTAACAAGAATAGAAAAATACATATAGTGTAGTAAAAATAACTTTAAATTTGTATCAATAAACCAAAATCTATATCATTGTAAAGTATTTTGAGATTAATAGTTGTTTTCATTTAAATTAGATTCACTAATGTACCCCTTTTTTCTATCATTCCTATATCATATTCCCATTTTTTCCTTTAGAAAGAGATTTTTGAATTTAATTCTCTTTCACTTTTTTTTTTCCTGACTTGTAACCTCCACCTCCTAAACAATGACAAATATACATAATCCAATGAATAACCAAAACCTTCCCATGTCCCATCTCTTAAGAATGTAAGCATCATTCTCTAGACTACTTCTTATTGTCTATGGGTACTGATATTTGAGGGAACCTTAAGAAAATGAAGATACTGTTTTAGTCTTGCCTGGAGTAGTTTGTGAGGCTTTACCATCTCATCTAGCAGCCTTCAAGCTGTTCTGGATGCAGAATTCTGAGGAGACTGTAACAGAGGCATTTGAAATGCTGGATCACCTGCGCTATCCATTTTTTTTATAGGTATCTGTTCCCTTGTTCTAAAACTACATAAACTTTTGAAGATAACGTTCATGTCTGTACTAATACAAACAGGCTATGTGTTATACACAAGCTAGACAAAAATGATTTTTTGTTGTTTTATGTTTGTATGGGTAAAATATACATCACATGTCCTATAGTTCTAGGTTTATTTCTTTATGGCTATAGTCAGGATTTTCAGGGGGTCTTCCTTGATTAAACCTAGCCTTGAACAAATCCATGGCGTTTCATTTTCTGTAGAAATAAAAGCATAACCTCTTTTTTAAAGCTACATACCTTTTAACTTCCATTTTGAACTCAAGATAGTTTTGAAATATATAGGTTGGTTTAATCCATCAGTTTCCATAATCTATTGTGTCTTTTCAGTGTGTTATTCCTTTATTAGCAGTCAGAAAATTCAAAGACAACACAATAGGATCCAGACTCCCTGAATATTTTTCATCTTTTTGTAGCATTTTTCCTTTATGTTATTTTATTCTTTCTTTGAAGACTTTACTTACTAGTATTAAACTATTTTTCTATAACTCTCTATATTATTTTCTTTTCTCTCCCAAGCCTATGTGCATGTTTAAATACACTGCAACCTATCTAGAGTTTTGTTTTTTTCCAATGTGGATCCGCCTTTATACTGCTTATCTGTAAGTTTTTTATCTGCATGAGCAAACCTTAAACCCACCATAAGGCCTAGTTGAGGGCCTGCTGATGGGGCTTTCTCTAGTGGTGTTCTCTCTCTCTCTCTCTTTATGGCTGCACAAGTCTGCAGGCAGCAGTTGGGAGACTTATCTCTGTACCGTGGCTGGCATGAGAGGCACGAGACTAGGAAGCCACGTTTAATTCCATTTTTGTGTGTTTAGAATCTCTTTAAAGCTTTCTCAACTATATGTGGATCTAGGTGCTGAATGTTTGGGTGGACTTTTGTAGGTGGACTTTTCTGTTTCATTAGCCCACTCCCCAAATTATCACACAGAGACTTAATATTAACTATGCATGTGTGGCCATGACTTAGGCTTGTTTTTTAGTTTGTTTTTGTAACTTAAATTAACCCATTTCTGTTAATCTGCATGCTGCTCCAAGCTCATTTACCTCATGTACATACTCTCCTTCCTGCCTGGTCTGTGTCTCACTGTATGTCCTCAGACTCTTCTCTTGCTTCCCGGTATTCTCTTAGTCGGGTTCTCCCACATAACCTTATCCTGCCAATTCATCGGCCAATCAACTTTTTATTAACAATGAAAGCAACACATCTTCACAGTGTACAGAAGGGTTATTCCACAGCAATAAATTGAGTTAATAATCGTTAGAAAAAATAATCACTCTCTACACAATTTAAGGATATTAAGTGCGCAATCATGAAATGTCAATATTTGATCTATCGTTTTCTATTGATCTTGACTTAGAAGAAATGGGAAAGAAATTGAAAGACAGTAGCCTAGTTAGATGTTAATGGCCTATTCTAAGTCTTCTATGGAGCAGCCCAGGCAAAACAAGGTAGACACACCCAGTTACTGTAAAAGGATATCTTATCTGTGGGCACTCAAATGAGAAGCTGTAGTGTTTGGATGTATCATGGCAGGGCAGCATATTTTTGTTCTGGTAAGAGCCCATGTTTATATTCCTGTCTCTGTTTGTGGGTAATGTTCAATGCACAGTGCACATTATAGTTTGCCACATACCATGTATCTTTTAAACACTTCTTGTGCTTTCTGACCTGATGCTCCCTACTTAGTCAAGAACGTTTTCTCATGGCTCTTCTCAAACAGCTTTACTTCCTTTCTGCAACTTCATTCCCTCCCAAAGTTACTTACCCTTTACCTCATGACTATCACTCAGGATTTTATAATATAATTTTATCATTTTGTTTTCCTTAGAAGACAGCACTGAGTTGAGTGCCTAGAACTTACTGATGTTAGTGTTATTGTCATTAACTAATAAAACTCACATTGCCCCATACACACCTGATGCCAGTGCTTTAATATAGTTCACTATGTCTCCTGCAGGAATACTTCTTTAAGAAACTTTTTAAAATTTAAGCTTATTTTTTTAACAGTTTCATACATGCATTGTGGTTGTATTCAACCCTACACTCTCTCATCTCCTCTCCATCTCTATGAACCCTTTTCTTATTCCTAGAAGTTTCTTTCCAGATTGATATCTTTTTCAGTGTTTTGTGACTCACCTACTTCCACCAGGGTCATTTATGTGATCCTGCTTGGTATTATTCATTTAAGTCTGTTAGGTTTGCCAACTGGTAGGCAAATGAAGGCAACTGTAATTTTTGTCTTCTCCAGAAGATGGCACAGATATCTTCTGTCTCTTTTATTCTCTGTGGCCACTTTGCTACAGTACACCTTCAGTCTTACAACGATGTTGTAAGGATCTATGTAGGGCTTTCCAATCAGTCTTCACTTATTATCAGCATCCTGAGAATTCATGAGTCTCTAATTTCACTGTCATTTACTTGAAAGAGGGGATTTTTCTGATTAAAGTGAGGATAACATTTGTCTATAAACATAAATGTTTAGTAGGCATCTTTATAGTGTATCTGTTTAACAAAACAACAATATTAAGTTTCTGTCTAAATATTCTGTGACCTCCTCAGCCATGTGTTTTTAGCAGATTATAGTACTAGGCATGGGATTCCTCTGTTACAGTCAACCTCAAGTCCAATCAGAGAGTAATTGGTTTCCTCTGGAACAGTAAGGCCACTGATGCACAACTGTATTTATATATTGTTTATCAGGTTGGTTCATGGGGTTCACAGTTGGCTAAGCGCATGAATACTGTGATTTCAAGCACCCTTTGGTTCTATGAAAGCCAGCTAGCTGAGAGGAAGCAAAAACCTTCTCAGAAGGTTTTGTTTTGTTTTTAAGAGACAATTAGTGAAGTATAAACACTAACACTAAATATATTTTCTATGTGCCTGCCCCTCCAAAACTTTTGGTGTAATTCCTAAAGATAGCATAATATTATCATGAAACCTAATCCTTAGGTTTAGTATTTCTTTCTATGCAATGTCTGAAAGTGACCTTTTATTTTAGCAGCCATTCTGTAGACATTTTAGTTGTTTTTAGATTCTGCTTGTTTTCTGACAAAATACCTTTTTGGTCTTGTTGTTTTCTTTCCAGGGACCATAATTTTGATTACTTGGAATTTCGCCTTTGGATTGGCCTGTGGTCGGCCTTCCTGTGTCTCATTCTGGTGGCCACTGATGCCAGCTTCCTGGTCCAGTATTTCACTCGTTTCACAGAGGAAGGTTTCTCCTCTCTCATCAGCTTCATCTTTATCTACGATGCTTTCAAGAAGATGATCAAGCTAGCAGACTACTATCCTATCAACTCTGACTTCAGAGTGGGCTACAACACTCACTTCTCATGTGCTTGCCTGCCGCCTGACCCAGGTAAAGAAACCTTACATGATACTTGCACTTTCCCTCTGTGTAGGAAGGCATGAGCTCATGTTCCTCACAAAGGGATCTTACCTGGTTTTCTCTGAGGAATCATAGTGCTGAATTTAACATCTGAGGTATCTGCAGCCTGTTAGTGAGAACAGGACTTCAGGATCACTGGGACTGGAACACAGCCAGCTCAGTACTTTGTGACTACCTCAGATGAGGAACTGACGTGTACTTTATTCTAAGTCTCATGAGGTAATTGGGGAGGCATAGGCATGAATATAACAAGTCTAAAGAGCATAGGAACCCAGTTCTCTGAACCAATTTTTACATTTTGTTTCTTGATTGCTATGAAAAATCTCTTCTTTTAAATGATGTTTAAGTAGATTATCTTAAAGTATAGGAGAAAAAATACCAATTTAGTTTTTATAAGTTGAATCGTGAAATTAAAAAATAAAGATTAGAGGCCTCTAATGGATAAGTCAAACCTTTCAGTTTAACTCGGCTATGAAGTGTTGGTAAGGGGGAAACATTTAGAAAGGAGGCAGCCATGTGAACATACATGTATACATATGTATAAATAAATAATGTTAGTAGCAGATTTATATAATGAACTCAGGAGAGATTACAACAACATCTGAGTGAGGAATGTGACTTTACATCTTAATAATTTAATATCTATGAATCCATATTTAAGTCATTACCAGTTTTTTAATATAAAGTGTTCAAAGTCATTACAAATATTTTTAGAATAGTTTATCATTGTTTTATAGGATACAATGCTTCTGAAAAAAAGGACTCACTCTGAGCAAGTTACTCTGTATTTGCTATAATAAAGTAAGGGGAAGGTGTTTACATTATATAATTTAATGACAGGAGTATTATGGATACCATGATGTACAGGTAGCTATAGATTGGTGTTTCCTAAAGTAAAAATTGATATGCATTTTATGACTTTTGAGAGACTTGAGTCCAACTGAATCTTGGGATGAGATAAGCCCAGGGCATACTTATGGAATATCCACTTTCACTTCTGGATTCTGAGGCTAAGCCTTTTCATATTTATGGTAATGTAAGTGTGATTGTATTAGAGACCAGATACAAAATGAATATGGATATAAAAGTTAAAGGTTTTTTTTTGTGCTTGTGAGATGCTGTGTGAGATTACTCCCAGATGTTATAACTCATTCTCCCCTCCCAAAAGGTAGACAGGACAAAGACACTGGGGACACTGATTTCCATCTGGGTGGTGAAGGAAGAAAGGAACACTTCATGGGTCATTAGTCATGATGCTGATGAGAACACTAGGTATCTAGGACTTCACACCCACAGTTGTTCTTGTGTAGTTTAGGGATGATAAACATACATTATTGTCAAACCCATACTTAAGAGCAAGTCAGATAAATGTAAGATTGATATTTTAATATTCAGATGGACATGTCTATTGAAGAGTTTTATAGGCTTAAAGCAGTAATACACAAATATCCCACAGAATAAAATGTGACTTGTATAGGACATGGTTGTGTATGCCTGTGAATTATTCAGGGTTCTCCAGAGAAACATACTTATATACATATATTATACATTATATTATATGCAAATAAATTACACAAATGAAATTTATTATGGCCAAGCTAGTCCAACAATGGCCGTTTAACAGTAGAAAGTCTAAGAATCCAAGAGTTGTTCAGTCTTTAAGGCTGGATGTCTCAGCTGGTCTTCACTAAACCCTGAAATCTGTAAGAAGAAGGCTCGAATGCTGATGAGAGAATGAACTTGGTAGTGACATTGAGGGAAAACAGGCAAAAGGGTGAGAGCTTCCTTCTATGTCCTTCTTAGACGCTGCCACCAGAAAGTGTGGCCCAGATGAAATGTAAATCTCACTTCAAAAGATATGGATTAAATGTGGGTTTTCACACTTCAATTGATTTAACTAAGAAAATCTCTCACAGGTATATCCAAGCACTTGGATTTTAGTTAATTTAGATATAGTTAAGTTGACAACCAAGAATATCCATCATAGCCTATAATCCCAGAATTCAGGATCTTGAGGCAGAAGAATTGCCACAAGTTCAATGTCATTTTGGGCTGCATAGTTTCAAGATGGGCTACAGAGTGAGAATTTGCTTCAAAATCAAAACCCCAAACTGATTTGTAGTCATGACAGGTACAATAATTACATCTTCCCCACCCCAGAGAAATGTAGCTATGTGGAACTCTTCTTGGGAGAGAGAATGTTTAAAATCCATGCAGGCCATCAGTCTGGACTTGAGGGAAGTATGAATAGTGAAAATACTAGATTCAGGGGCTGTGGATATAGCTCAGTGGGTTGAATGCTTTTCTGGTATATGCATGGTCTTGGGCTCAACCATCAATACTAGGAGAAAAGAAGAGAGGAAGGGAGGGGGAAAGAAAGAAAGGAAGGAGGAAATTGATAATGGGATTTTGAACTTTCTATTTATTTATATGCATATACATACACATATGTATTTATGAAAAAGTCTACATGATGACATATTACACAAGTCTGAATAATCATTCATCAAGGTTTTATAAAAAGAAAATAGTTATCATTCAGTTGTCTTGTGGTTTGAGGTGTTTGTGAAGCTGGCTGAAGGATTTGTCAGCACACCTGTCACACACAGCTATGGTGTTGGTCCCAGCCTACCTATGGCTAATGGAAGCTTTTATTCATTTCCTTTAGTTGGATGCTAAAAGTTAATACAGGACTAAGGAAAGCATCACTGAGTGTGTGCAAGTTGAGAGAGAGACAGAGACTGTCGGAGAGGATGAGGGAAGGAAAAACAGGGGTAGAGAGACAGGAGGATCTTTTTCATGAAGTTTTCCCTGCCAGGAAAAGATGGAACTGAGGGCAGATCCAGCTTCAAGTGTGCAGCCCAAGTACAGGCAGCAGCTTCCTTTTCATCTGTGGAGCCTAGCTGTGTGAAGCATCAGTACTGAGTCGCTCTCGGGACACCAACGGTTTCCACTTCCTGTAGTTGGTACCAGTATAGATCTTATGTTTATGTGCAGTTAAATAATACCAGAAATATGAATGTAGCAAGTTCCTTCCTCTCAGGCAGCTTGACATCACCCTTTTTCTGTAAGAGGTGCTTAAAAGTAGCACATATGTTTTAGAACTGTTGTGAAGAAGGCAGATATGGTAGGGTAAGCCTGTAATCCAGAACTTGGGAGGCCAAAGCAAGAAGATTTCAAGTTCCAAGCTAGCTTGAGCTATCTACTGTCAACCTTATATCAGCCACACTCACACACACATAAAGGAATTATTTTAAAGGTAAATTAATACAGACTGAGTGCATAGAATTCTAACATGTGATGAGTAATTAAATATTACATGTTTTATTATTATTATTTACTACAATTTAACCTTTAGTATGAGCGACAACACAAAGAAGCTTATATGAATCATTTTTCCTTCTGATATTATACTATTGGGTAGTTGGTCTATTCTGCATTCACATTGTTGAATGAACTTATTTTATTAGTGGTCTAGCTAAGTGGCATTCATGAAATGTATATAGGAACTGATAAATTTCTAAGCCTGAGGAGTTGAAACTTGCTTGTGGTTTGGAAAAGGGCACATAGATATGTCTTAGTCACTGTTTTATTGTTGTGAAGAGACACCATGATTAAGGCAACTCTCATTTAAAAAAGCGTTTAAATGAAGACTTGCTTACAGTTTCAGAGGTTTAGTTCATTAGCATGGCAGGGAGCATGTATGGTGCTGAAGAAGTAGTTAAGAGATGTAGCCTGATGTGTAGGCAGAGAGAGAGAGAGAGAGAGAGAGAGAGAGAGAGAGAGAGAGAGAGAGAGAGAGAGAGAGAGAGGTTATACATATCAAGCTTGACATGAGCTATTGAAAACGCAAAGCCCATTCCCTCTAAGGAGGCCACAACTCTTAATCTTTTTCAAATAGTACCACTTTCTGACTAAGCATTCAAATATATAAGCTTATAGGGGTCATTTTTGTTCACAGTGCCACACAATATTTGCATTTTTGTTAGCAATTTCATGGTTTTTTTCTAAGCGCTATAAAGTTAATAACTATAGATTGGGCATGGTGGCACATGCCTTTAATCCCTGTACTTGGGAGGTACAAGCAATAGGATCTCTGGTGTTCAGGGCCAGTTTGGTCAATATAGTGAATTCCAGGCCAGCCAGAGCCATAGAGTAATGCCCTGCTTAAATAAAAGAAAGAAAGAAAAATGAAAGAAGAAAAAACAGTAAATGGCTGTATAGTTTTTATGCAACACTTTCCCATATCTTTTGTAGTTGTGATAGCAAACTGCAAAGACTCATCATAAATTTATTATTTATGAAGAACAAAATGAAAAAGTGCTAGAGAGTTTTGCATGTACAAAGTGAGTGTTCTAAGAATAACAAAAGGCTGGTCTTTCATCACAACATGCATTCCTCGTAAAAGAATTCAGTCAATGAGTCAATAATATTTAAACTGGCAGATGGCTTGTTTTTCAGTACTGGGTCAGTATGCAACAACAAACCAGAAACTGCACAGATGGAGCTGTGATCCTGAAAACTGAGAAGATTATGCAGGAATTGAAATAGGGATCACTAATAACTAAGAAGACTGCTTTCATGTCTATAATATATTATAGCCACATGCTATTACTAAAAGGACTATATTTATGTCCATAATATAGTTTAGCCTTTTAAATGTCTTCATTTTGAACATTTCTGACATGTATTATTTTTTATTCTTGGAGAATTTCATAATACATATATAAAATGCATTTCAATCATTTCCATACACTACCCTGCCCCAACTCCTTTGAGGCACTCTACCTAGTCCATCTGACAACTTCTTGTCCACCTTTCTTTTCTGAAAATATACCCACTTAAATTCAGTTAATGCTGCCCACTTGCACATGTTTATAGAGCTACCCACTGGAGTGTGGGCAACATATCAGTGGCCGCATCCTACAAGAGAATGGATTTTTCTTCCCTCAGCAGCCAATTACTGCTAGTAGCTCTTCAGCTATGGCTTGGGGTCTTGTGAGCCCCTTCCACATCCATGCTAGAATTTTGACTGGCTTGATTTTGTGTAGGCAACCACAGCTGCTATAAATTTGTATATGCATCAGTGATATTGGGCCCAGTAGACAGCATTTCATAGCACCACTGCCCATCCTCAGGTTCTTATGTTGTTTTTGTTTTCTTCTTCCAAAATGTTTCCCATGGGGCCCTGAAGGATAGTGTCAGAAGGATAGTATATACATCCTGTTTGCAACTGAACACTCACAATCACTTATTCTCAATACCTTGGCCAGTGATGAGTCATTAAACATTGCCCATTATACAAAGAAGCTTCTCTGATCGAGGTGAGAGTAGCATTAACCTATTGGTATAGACATTAATATTTAGGAGACAGTTTTAAAACAAGACCATTTAGCAGAACACTAACAGTAGGTTTTCTTCTGATACTCGTTACTTCCCCAGCCATATTTTTTTGACCAGACATTGTTTTCTTCCTGTAGGGGCAGTTCTCAAACCCAATCAGAAAGCACTCGGTTATTCCCAGTAACAGTCATGCCACTATTGCCATAGTGGTCATATCTTTCCTGGTGCATCTGCATTGTTAGATGCAGGGTTCAGTACTGGGTCTGATCCCTGGTGTCTGATCTCCCCAGCCTGCTTAGCATCTCCTGGTATAACAAAAGGTAGCCAGCAGGAAGAGAGTTTCTAATTATTTCTAGACTTATTTGTTGAATAATCCAGGCCCTCTAGGAGTAGTTCTTTGTACCCACACAGGGTACCTCTGTTCAAACTTCCAAATGCCTCTGTTTCCCAAGTGCTGAGATTAAAGATGTATGCCACTATGCTTGGCCTTAAAATTATTATTTTTACATTAGTTTACAAACTAGAGTGTTTTCATGAGGTTTCTTCATGAATCTGTAGCTTTGTGACTCACCTTTCCTCCCTCTTTTCCCATACCCCGTTAGTTACCCCCATTCCTCCTGAAACTGTTAACCTCCAATATACTCACCTCTGTAATTTCATATTACACGTGTTAAATTTTGTTTCTATGAAGACATTTTTTTCTTCCTGATTCTTTTTAAAAGATTTATTAATTTTTATTTGACTTGTAGGAGTGTATTATCTACATGTATATATGTGAGCTACATGTGTACCTAGTACACACAGAGGCTTTGGGTCCTCTGGAATTAGAGTTAAACACAGGTGTGAGTCACCATATGGTTGCTGAGTAACCTGGATACTCTGCAAAAGTGGCAAGTGCTTTTGACTCCCAAGCATCATGTCACTGCCCTTTCCTGATCCTTTTTGTTCTTGCAAGTTTCTGTACAATCTCATCACTTCCTATCATTTTCTTTATGAATCTTTGTTTCTCTAATTTTTCCTATGCCAATTGGTAACTCAAATCATAGGTCTTAGTTCACTGAAAAAATAAGAAGGAAAATTAGACAGAAAGTTTGGCATTCATGTGTAAGCATGTGGCTTATATACCAAAACCCTCTTGTCTCAGACATGGGATAGATACTAATTAATGTAGACAATAGATCCATTTCTCACCCAGCCTTGATGGTTACCTAGCAGAAGTATGTAAGAAAGAAGATAATTCAGAAGCCCACTGTAAAAATGAAAATGTTTAGTTGGAAACAGTTCATCAAATCCTCCCTCATTTCCAGCCTCCCTGTGCATGAACTCATCTGTAGGCTATAACATAGACAACATTGTCCTTGTAGTAAAAGCTGAACTCTGACCTGGAACACTACATAGCAGTATGGCCACAAGATATACTAATTAAGTTCTTTGTCTCATAATCTGTGAACTGCATTTATATTGTGACTAAGGGTTTGCTATTAACATCAAATGGCATACTTGAATATATAACTGCTTGGTACCAGTCAACACTGCATCAGAATTTGTCTCTTTTTTATAATTCTCATTGTCTTAAGGGACAAGCCCCATTCATTTTAATCTTGTAGTATTCTTTGAAAACATTTACACATTTCTCTTTATCCTATTAAGCTTTTACTGCAAGCTGAGCCTGGGGAGTCATTAATAACCAGTGTGCCATTATAGACAATCAGGAGACACGCACACCTGTGTCTAAGGGAAGAAAAATACATTTAGTTCAGCACATGTAGGGTGTTTATTACAATTTTACTGAGTTCGTGCCTTATGAATATTGTGTCTCTCTCCATAATCATGAAGTGAAAAGCTTTCATGTGTTAGGAGGAAGGTATTCAATTCATCTTGAGAGAATCTATGTAATTTATCTAGAAACATGAGTGGTAGGACTTTTAAAATTAGAAACAAAACATGGGCATCTTATTTTGAACTCACCTTTATTTCTTCCCTAACCTTTTTTCTTTGTTCTTTATCCATCATC
Organism: Sigmodon hispidus; assembly: GCA_004025045.1. Classification (NCBI taxonomy): domain Eukaryota; kingdom Metazoa; phylum Chordata; class Mammalia; order Rodentia; family Cricetidae; genus Sigmodon; species Sigmodon hispidus. The sequence goes on along the minus strand of PVIH01001468.1, from coordinate 37,337 downwards.
AGAAATGTACTAAGAGATTACTTCATTGATTATGTTCCTTGTAATGATATAGAACACAAACACAATGTTTTTATTTGTTGAAAAAATTTTCCAACAGCATGTTATGATGCTGATAATAATGTTTACTATATTATAGATAGTGTTAATTATTTTCAAGTGGCTGGAGGTCCAGTTTCATTTGACCCAGACTTTAGAAATAAATTTTACTCTAGTCCCTCTGTTCATTTACATAACGTGTAAAGGTTGTGATAAACAATTGCTCAAGGGTCTGTTCATAGTTTAGAAAAATGTCAAATGAATTTTCTGACCAGGTGTTGGTCCTTTATCTGGAGGAGAAAGACACCCTGTTTAAAGTAAAAACAATAAAACCCCAGTAAATTATAAAAGCAAGAAAAATAGCCTTAGGGGCATTCACTGTGTCATTAACAGAGGGGTATATTTTATTGATTAGTTGTTAACTGTTCCAGAGAGAGTGTGCTTAATAATGGATGAGCGATTAAGAAAAGAATATTCTCTTTCAGACATTGAGCAAATTGCTGTCTGTAATCTCTCAGAGTAAATGATGGAGTGAAGCTATAAGACCAAGCCAACAGACGGTATTAGCTGTGCCTTCCATGGCCTCACCTTTTTTTTTTTTTTTTTTTAATTTGCACGTAGAGAGACATCTGAATGCTCTGAAGCAGCTGTCACTAAGATAGACTTTCATTACTATTTCTTTGTACATAATTTTTCTCTTAGCCTAATAGATGGATACCATGATAACCAGTTACTACCGTTGAAAAGAACTACTGGGCTCCATGTGAATCCTGTGGCCCATTGGGCTAGTCACATGTGTTTCATATTTAGAAAGCCTAGTTATAGAAAATGAAGAAATGCAGCAGGGTCCTAACTTATCTTTTATGAATGGTGCCATATTAGATACAATTTCCCTTTTATAGTAGGTCATTCCTTTTTATGAAGTCAGTTTAAATCATAAAGTAATAGCAAAACTGGAAAGTATAAGTTGTGCTCTACTGTTCCTTATTCTTACCCTTGAGACTGTCCTTCATTTAACACAGTCGATACTTTGTCATTCATGGTCATGGTGGCTTTTCAGGAAGCCATGCATACCTGGAACACTCATCATTTCAGTGTCTTTTCACTGCTCTAACCTATATTTCAGCAGCTTCCCCATGATGCTTATAGAGACAGGAAATGGGGGAAAGAATAGATTTGGATTATCACTGGACCTGGAAATATTCCTTAGTTTTACATTTCTATAAAACATGTATTTGGACAACTGTTCTTGGAATAATCTCTGTCGTACTTTGGGAATGTGATGAGGGGTGGTTATAGAGGAGATGTTTCTGTGGAAGTGGTGACTAAACATGGTCTACTTGTACATCCACTATATCTTGGCTCTTTAACAAACAGCACAGCCTCTCAGGCAAGCTTGCAAGAAGAATGTTTGTGGCTGAAGACAGACTAACTAACTTGCTAGTCATATAACCAATGTTTTTTTTTTTTTTAAAAAAAGCTATATAACTATGTTTTTAGACGTAGGGCTGATAGAGTGGCAATCTATAACTCTTTCTGACAGAATTTTTCTGGTTTGCTTTGCCATTACCTACAAAAGCTGTTTTGTTCTGTTGTTGACCTAGACATTTAAATCATGACCTCAACTTTATCAAGAGAGGTGATAAAGTTAAGTTATTCATGACCCTGAATAAGTGTGATGCTGCTGGATTGAGGCAATTGGTTTTATCTTATGTCTGTTTCCTACTTGCCTGATTTCCTTAAGACAATGCATAGGGTGGAATAAACCTTTGAAGTCTGATAACTATAGAGTAACTTTAAGGTTCTCCTTGTTTTCAGCTCCATGTTATTGTAGCCATGACAACTGTTGTGATACAGATTCAGATTAGACTGATATTTAGTCATCACCATCCAACTAGAGGACATGTACCAGAGTATTTCAGTAACCCTGTTTCAATATCACAATATCTGTGGATTTAATCATGGCACAAACCTTTGAGAAGTAGCTGACATACCCTCCAGGTCAAGCTATGCTTTCTCCAGGTTATTGACTTAGTAGTCAGCTTACCACCATTTACTTACCTGAACCTGGCATCATACTAACAGTTTTGCCTATACTGCATCATTTATTCTCCTTCATCACTTTACGATGTGATTGGATTCAGATCCATCTCTACAAATGAAGGATCTGTGGCTTGGAATAATGTAGTAACTTCTTCAAGACCAGGGTTAATGGAATAAGTTTTAGAACCCTGTGTTCAAAATGTGGTACAGTTCAAATTTAGGCCAGGACTACCATACTCTTCCATGCCTTTGATTTTATGTTGTACCACAGCCAGCCCTGCCTCTAGTGAGCAGCTGTTGCTCACATTTGTCTACTTCCTGTTGCCATAATTCCTGCATAAAGAAGGGCCATGTAGATACTTTGCTTTAGGTCTGTGGCGAATAAAGAGGGTTACCTTGTGTAGGAGGTGTGTCAACAATGATGCATAGCCTCCCTCCTGCTCATATATCCTGCAGCTGAAGTCTCTCTATCTCCTGGTTCTTTTTCTAGACCTCTCCATAAGCACTCAGAAGAATAGACTGGCTTAAGATTGAAAAGTGTCAGACACACTTTAAAATTATCTATTTCTAACAGCATGAATTTCACCATTCCAGAAGATCAGCTAAACCTTGATATGTAAGAAGAAGGATAAGAAAGTGACAATGCACAAAATGGAAAACACTGAACCTGTGGTGATGCCTAGAACAGACCATCCTGCTGACAATTGGCTCCATCAAAATTAGCCACATTGTTAAAGCAGACAGTTGCACTTTTCCCTGAGCCTTGAGGCTGAGTTGAAAGTGAAGACAGAGTGCAGTGTGTCTGGGCTTTTCCTTTTGACCTTTCCAGAATCCTAATTAAGGATATTGCAGATGCCTTATAAATGGATCAGTCTGCAATTGGTTGCCAAAGTGTTTATACTCTGTCTGGATCTAAATGGTGCCCAATGGCCCTTGTAGATCAAGAGCCCAGCTGTAATCGATCATTTTCTCATCAGTGAGCCTAAAGAAATTTACTTTTAATCTCATTTATGGACTCTACCAAACCCTGCCAATATGTATTTATAGAAGTGCATATATATGTGTATATATATATATATGTGCTTGTTAAAATAGGCAGAAAAATATACTTTCTGTTTTTTAGATACTGCTCTTGTAAGATTTTTAGGGCCTGTTACTAGTTTGTTTTAGATGAACACTGAAAATGTAAAGAAATATAATTGAGTGAAATTGATGCATTTTCAAAACTTGGGAGTGGTTTCTAAGAGTTCAAACTCCTGATGTTCATATTATCTTTAATTATTTCAAAGACTTAGAGTCTTGAGTACTTTCCCCAAGTCTTTAACCATGGATGGAATCCAGAAAGGTTTAGGAAGCTGGGAAAGTTGCATGTTAAAGGTAGCTGACTCTGAACTGTCATTTCATGAATGCTGACTTCTTAGTGAGTGCTGGCCCACCTTGAGTTCTTGGCCTATGCTGAGTAAGGATGCTGGCAGAGAAAGATGAATACCAAATTTAATATGGTCTGAACTCAGGTGGTGCTTCTGATTACAAACTTAGAGAAGTTATGAATTATTTCAGAGTGTCTTGTCCAATGCATGAATCACACGGGAATGTTTACCTGTGATGTGTTCTAGTATGATTTATTAATATGTTTATTTACTACCTATTTTTAAAACAGATCTAATGTAGCCCAGAATGGCCTCATGTTTGCTAAATAGCTCTGGATGACCTTGGCCTGCTGATTGTTTGCCTCTGATCTACACCCCTACTCTGCTACCCTGTTCTTTAGCACGGACAGGTTGAAACCAGGGGTCCTATGTTTGCTAGACAGGCAATCTAACAACTGTGATAAATCTTTAGAGCCATTTCATGTTTTTAAGTGAACAAGTTGAACACTATAAGAAAATATGCTCTATGTTCTTTTTTCAAGAACAATATACTACTAAAAACTTAGTTTTGTTGATAATACTTGAATAACATTATTTTTAAAAAGGAATCTTGTCTTGTTGCTTAGGTCAAGCATCCTTTAGCCTCCTTGACTCCCTTGGGTTTGTAATGGAATAAGAAAGCAAACTAGGAGAACATGTTGGGGAGGCTGTGGTAGGTACTTCCTTCTGGCCAGTACTCTTACAATGCCCAGCCTTCAGTGACCAGAATAGATTTTAATGTTGACCCAAGCCAGGACCCAGGCCAAGCATTTCCTCTTCTTTAGTTTCTTTGCCCTGTCCATTTCCTTTTTCTGTATTCTCATTCATTTCCTTTGGGGAAACATCCCTTCCCCGGTTTTGTTAACTGACCATGGAATTGGAGTGCCTGTGAGTTGAGACCCAGGCTAAGTAGACTCTAGGGGAGAGTAGTGAACAGCTATGCTCTTTCTGGCCTTCTCATTCATCTCCAATGTTATAGTTCAGTCATCCAACACAGTCATCCTTTTCTCCTTCAAGGTTTATATAGGCAAGAGCTGAAACACGGAATGCTAGAATGAGTTTGGAATTTGACTGGATGGAGGAGAAACCAAAGAGCAATTTTTTAAAACAAATGTTGAATAAATGATACAATTCTCAGATAAAAGCTTTAACAGGTGTTGTTTTATTTTGACATTAATTAAGTATGTTCTCTGTATAACAGTTTAAAAATGGAAATCTTACTGTCAGTGAAAAAGGAGTCTGTGATAAGATGAAATATTTTAATTTAAAAATTATATTTTAATTTTTAGACCCATAAAATAAAATAACTAATATAATGTTTCCAAAATGAACACTGATTTAATGAAAACATTCTTCAGCAAGGTGCACCTTAAGTCTACAACTTATGCCATATTATATGAAATAAGTTTCAAAGTTTGATTATATATTTCTTCTCATTATAGTCATATTATTTGTTTAGTGTTTTTCACACATTTTGCAAAGATAGACTTTATTACACACAGTTTAATTTTATAAACACTACAACTTACTAATGCTTAACCAACAAGGCTTTGAAGTATGAGTTTTTTATTGAACATGAAGCTGGGAATCAGTGTAATAATAGGCAGGCATTTCTGTCATTAGGCAAATGTATACTGAATATGCACTGGAAACAGAATTATAGATAGCAAAGATACCAACATAAGATTATAAGCTTTTTGTAACTCTTCCCAGGTTTTGGATGACATCAGTTCTTCTCAAGTAGATTTCTCTAACTTTTCCTTTGGTATGTGGTTATTTGAAAAGAGCAGAAACAAAATTTAATATTATCTCTTAAATATCTGCCTTACAAAACCTGCTTTAATCTTTGTTTTATTTTAGTGTAAGAAGAATATGATTACAGTAAATATGCTTGTATGTTGCTTCAGAATTTTTAATACCCTGTTCTGTGTTAAAAAGGTCATTTTATCTTTAGTTTGTTTGTTTTATTTTTTTTACTCAGAAATTGTCCTTTTCTTACAGTTAATTTCTCAGTATCTAATGATACCACATTATCCCCAGAGGACCTGCCAACAGTGTCTTCTACTGACCTGGTAAGTGACTTAATATTTCAAACTATGCATACAGTTTGAAGTTTATGCATTGTGCTCTGTGGTCTCCATTAGCAATGCTGATCATCATTGACTATCAAGAGAAATAAAAGAAAACCTGTCATCACCATAGTTAGCTTTCCATCCTCTTTAAAAAGATGTGAAACCAACATTTACTCCTATAACAGTATTTTTATATCTTTTGAAAGAACCTAATGCTAGATCCCATTTGTTGTAACCTTGAAACACTTCTACAAGACCAATGAAAATGTTGGAAAGCAGGAACTAATGCTGTCAGATTCTGGCCTGGAGAGACATTTATCTGGCTGACCAATGGCACTGCCCACCCTTCGTAAGGGTGATGCTAGCAGGACGCTTTTCCCATTACTAAGAAAGGACTGAGTCTCCATCACATGGTGTCCTTTCCCATGACTTGTAACTAGGCACCTTTAAGACACTGGAACTAAGTTTTAAAAACGAGCTGTTTTGAATGGAAGTTCACATGATGGAAGAAAACTTTTACATTGGGGAAAGCACTGTTTCAGGCTTCTGATTCTTCCTTCTATGCCAAATATGGAAATTGACCAAAGAATATCAATCTCCCAGTTACAAAGACAGAAAGCATAATGCCTTGTATTGAGAGAGTGCCCATCTCTCAGGAGACCAGAACCCATCTGCAGATATTGTGTAGTGAGTGCCCACAGCATCCCTTTCAGAGATGCTCTTTGTGTCCTTTCTGGACTGTTCTCACATGACCCCGTTTCTCTTATTTTTGTTCTCACTGGCTTTCTTGACTTTATTCCTTACCTCTAGAATTTTCTCTGACTTTTTTTTTCTTTTCTTGTTTACTTTTTATTTATAAGTTTTTATTTTAACATACCCACCACTGTTCCACCTCTTCCCATTTATCCCAGAGCTTCCCCTCACCCCATTCCCTTTTCCATTCCTCAGACACAGTAATGAATTCACAGCTGGGGAACCTTCATGGGACTGAACTAGGCCCTCTGAATGTGGATGACAGTCCAATGGCTTGGGCAGTTTGTGGGAACACTGGCAGTCCAACCAGAATTAATTCCCAGTGCATGAAATGGCTTCTTGGAGCCCATTTCCTGCAGGGGATCACCTTACTCAGCCTTGATACTGGAGGGAGAGGCTTGATCCTACCTCAGCTGGGTATGCCAGACCAAATTGACTCACCCTGGGAGTACTTATCTTTGACTTTTTTCAAACCTTATGTCTTTAGTTCTTTATGTTTCATACTGTGCATGTATGTGTGTGTCTGTGTATGTATGTGTGTCTGTGTGTATGTATGTGTGTGGATGTGTGTCTGTTTATGTGTTAGAATATATCTACATGTTGAAAATCACTGTAGAAGAACTGAAATTTTATTTATTTATTTTTTTTTGCCAGCCAACCCAGAAGAGCTTGCCTAAAATAGAGGAGGAAATGCTTCCTTCTATGATTTAATGGATTTTAATGAAAACTTTTTTTTTGGCTTTAAAAAGAAGCCAATGAAAACCTAAGTTCATTTGAAATAAAAATGTTAAAGTCATTTGCTTTCCCAATGCTTCTTAGCCTCACAGGTACCATAGGATCAATTCAGCAGCTAGCCAGTACTGAGCAGAGTGGCTGCTTGTCGCCAGTGCCACGGTCCTTACCTATTCTGATCCCAATGGCCTGTGTGCCCTCAGTAACTGTGACCCTTAGTGGAGAAGAATCGGAAGCCATTGTTTCTGAGAGACACGAGTTCTCTGTGTACCACGACATGCTGGGTCTATTTCCCTGAACTTTTCCTGGGACACATGGTCATCAGGATTGAATTTTCTTCTTTCCCTTTGATCTATTACTAAGTTATGAAAGAAGGTGTAGTAAAGGTGATATGTGACCCCAGCCAGTGGGTCTTTCTCTCCTAAGGCCCCAGGTGTTAGAGTAGGTAAGGCCTCTCCTCTTCATCCTCATATCCATGAAGACAAACTGCCCTACTGTGCCATAGGCATGTTTAAAGCATGGGGCAGGGGGGTTTATTCCAGCTTCCAGACAGATGGAGATTCCAGGCATGCTTCCCTGAGGATAAGGGCAGTGTTCCAGTATTTTTATCTATTGCTATAATTATCTCGTCCTCATCTCTGTCACCGTTTCCATTGATACCTTGCTAGCTATTTCTCTTTACCTCGCAAACAAATTCTTTATATGGTCCCTGAAGAAAGGCTTTGAAAGGAGTTGCAGCTGGTGGCACAGTGCATCTTAATGAGTTAGCATCTGATGGCTTCCAGCTGTTAGCTCCATTATCAAAACCTAACATCAGTACCCCTGAAAGGTGACTGATGAATGGCTTACTTGTTACTTACATGAGATTCCTCTGTTCTTTCTTTTTAAAGATTGATTTATTTATTATGTATACAGCATACAGAAGAGAGTACCAGACATCATTATAGATGGTTATGAGCCACCATGTGGTTGCTGGGAATTGAACTCAGGACCTCTGGAAGAACAGTTAGTGCTCTTAACCTCTGAGCCATCCTCTGTTCTTAACTTAAATTCATCCGAGGCATCCTTTTAATACACAGTTCAGATGTGTTCATTTCCATGAGTTTACAGTGTTATACTCCATGTCATAGTCACGGCATAAACCACTTCCTGTATCCCAGGAATAGTTTTGTTTACTTGCCAGCTTTCTGAGATAAGAAAGATCATCCTGGCCTTTGGATTTAGTCCTTTTGGAAGACACTGTACATGACATTGGCTCAGTGGGTCTCTTCTACTTTGCAGGACTTGTAACATTTCAGGGTTTAGTGTATGTAAATGTCTTTGCATCTTCATCTCTGGTGGATTTTAAATCCAATTTTACAAATAATCTAGTCATTGTTAAGGTTGAGTGTTAACTGAGCATCATGTATTTTACCTCCTCATTTTAAACTGAATGTTTCCTTTAACCTTATTCTTTGCAGAAGGCAGACAATTCTTTGAATATGCCATACACTTACTCCAGTGCTGATGAAGGCCTTTCTTTATTCACTTGGTTAACAGGATCTCTCTGGTGCCTGCTGTACCCTATGCAGAGCACTGCTTTTTTTTTTTTTTTTTTTTTTTTTTTTTTTTTTTTTTTTTTTTTTTTTTTTTTTTTTTTTTTTTTTTTTTTTTTTTTTTTTTTTTTTTTTTTTTTTTTTTTTTTTTTTTTTTTTTTTTTTTTTTTTTTTTTTTTTTTTTTTTTTTTTTTTTTTTTTTTTTTTTGGAGTGTTGTATGCACAGTCCCATTGGCCCTTTGGCTATATAATTTATCATTTGTAGATTTTGCCCAGCCCCAGGCTAAAGTCAGCATCAGTGTCTGTCACTTGTCTGTTTTTCCTTGTATTTCTCATTGCCCCTTTGCCTTTTTCGTCTTCACAAGTAGTTGAGTTTGGATTGTTTTTATTGTTTTATCTCCTATGAACAACTTTTGTGTTTACTATGAGAAACCCATATCAGAAATCTTGCAGTGCTCTTGTGCTCCAGACTATCCTTTGTTGCTGTATTTTGTTTTAGAATGTCTCTAGTTGATAATGCAGCTTTTCAATGTGCTCATGTCTCAGCCCATTGGGCTTCTTTTGCGTATCATGATAATCCATCCATGGCCCACTGCAGTGTCTCACATGGGCACCCTGGATGTTCTCTACATTTTCATTCAGCGGATTTGTGGTTGTGCTGGGCCATTCTCCCAGATTAGTTCTTTGCAGTTGATGTCCAACTTTGACATCGCTCCTAGATTTGTTAGACATCTTTCTGAAGATTTCCAAATTTATATCACTAACCATTGGGAGCGAACTGCAATATAACTGCTATGCAAAATTATAAGCACCTTAAAGAAAGAAAGAGTTAATGTGACAATTCAAACATATTTCTGAAATTATATTCCATTTTTCCTATTCCTAAAGACCAGAGAGTATTTTTGCGTAAGAAGTAAAAATGAAAATTATAACTGTTAGAAACATCTACAAAGAATCAAAAACAGTGGCAATGAGATACTGAGTCTCCTGAATTAACCCACAGCAGACAATGGTGACTTGGACTCAGGAATAACCATGGCTCTGGATGCATTTCCTCATGATGTAGATTATATCTGATTATATCTGAAGTCTTACAGAATTAACCTTCACTTACTATCAGCTTCTATGAAATAATAGAAATAACACAAATCATATAGATTTGTTTTCTGTGGTTTTTTGAGTGTTAGCTATCGTTTAGGTTTTATGAAAGCCATAAACTTTTTATTTTGATGAATTTCCTATGTTAAGATATATGCTAGTTACCTAAAGGTTTATAGGTGAGACCATAGTTGTAGATGGGGTTTGAAGGTTAATTTTTTTTAGATAACAATGACAGATTCATTTGGCAATTTGAAAATATTGGCATTGCCATTTTAAACTAACTGATGGAAGTTAAGCTACCTATATTTATGTGTATCAGTGCCATTTTCGCCAAATCTGAATATTTTTGAAGAAATAGATAAAACATCTTGGCGTTGTTCCAATGTATCTTACATCCCTGGGGAAATTCCAGCTACAGAGAAGGACTTTGCTGATGTTACATTGCTGATGTGAAATTATGGAACAGTTTTGCTGATTTTAAAGCAAAGAAATATGCTACCAATTATGACCTCTAAATGTTAGCTGTAGTCTCCTGAAAGCATCCATATACAGAAATCTACAAAAAAAACCACAAGACATGATTAATCACCTTGCAATAAAATCAGTTATGCAGTTAAACTGTGTACAATTAGAGGTAACAGGAAAATATTTCAAGTCAAGATCTAGACTTGACTTTTATTATCTTAGACATTTTGCCTCTTGAGCTCTATGAAAACCTCCTCTCTTTCTGGCCAGACTGTACCACTAATATTCAGAAGATTCCTAGAATGGTGAAAAATGTTGATTTATTTGAAAAGGATAATAGAAATTTACCATTCCACACTTTTTTGCAAGGTATTTCCAAATAGCTCTCATTATCATACAATGTCTTCTTAGTCTGGAACCCTAGAAGGTAAGTTATGAGTTAGTTAGAAAGTTTCTCAGATGAGAGACCCAATTATTTCCACTAACCATGTTGACATTCATTTAGGGAGAGAAGGTTCTGGAAATATATGTCTAGGTAATGGCTATTGTTGCCAAAGTATCAACAAATGCCCTTTGTACAGAAAAACAGCATACTGAATGGTTGATGATTGAATAAAGCTCAAATACAAGAAGTAGATGCATGGAGATTCTTTTACATTAGGGAATGGACCACCAAAGAACTTTATCACTGAAAACTATTCAGGAGAGGAGGAGCATTCACTCCTGTACCTTTGAATACTAAGGGCAAGAAATATGCTCAAATCTTGTAGACATTTCCTTCAGACTCTGAGATTCTGCGAAAAGTTTCTGGGACTTAGAAGCCATTAACTTTTAGTTGTCCTGTACGTAAAGTAAGCCGACTGGTTTAGAAGTAGATTCTAATACAGGAATTTCAGTTGTTGAGAGGGTGCCTTAAAATCAAGTAAGAAAAATAGTTCAGGACATAAAAATTGTGGACAAGGTTGTGTCTCAGCTAAGCTTGGCCTCAGCCTGATTCCATGGGAAGTTCGGGAATCTAGCTAATGTCAGAGGGCTGCCATCTCTTTGAGAAGAAGCAAGCAGTTTAAGCAGTAGTTGTGAAGGTAGCTCTTAGATGGTGAAGGGCAGTTGGCAGAGAAGTTGCCAGCTGTGGTTGAATGGAAGCTGAGGTGAGTGCATGGGTCTACCCATGACATGAGCAAGAAGATTCTTCTATGTATTAGATACAGAAGAGGCAGAGAGATTCTGTGTTGACAAGACAACAGCACATGAAACTGACCTGTGTGCTTGAGATAATAGAAAAACTGAGCTGGAGATCTTACACAGCTGAAGGGGTGCAAAGGGATCACAGCATTCCACTCATGGGTGTTCCAAGTGCTGACCTGTAGTAGAAAAAACAAACAAACAAACAAACAAACAAACTACTGTGTTCTGTTAAGTTTTTCACTGAGAAGGGTGGGACTATGCACACTTTGATAGTATAATTTCTCCAGTCACTAGGTTATACTTATTAAGATAAGAAATAACCTACTTGTGGGTGAGTTACTTTCCTATAACTTTTAGAGCATTGATACTACCATAAGGTAGGTGAGTATCCACCCAGGTGCATACAGGTAAGTACTTTGTAAATAATAAATGTGTTTCTGAGGTCTCAAATTTGGAGATTTAGGATAGTAATGGCTCTGACCCACAGGAAGGCTGGCAGTAAAGAAGGATTTTGTGGTTTGTTGCTGTTGAACAAATGACTGATTGTAAAGGTAGAAGAGCAAGCTGCATAACACACTGCATCCCTCTCATTGTGTCCTTCATAATCGCTGGCTTCTTTACCCCAGCACTCTAGTAAGTCCTCATCAGGTTACTACATCCTCCAGGGGTTATCTTCAGATTGGTTTCTAGGCAGTTCTAGTGTGGTCCATCTGGATTCCATTAAGTATGAAAAGCTGCTTTAGATGTGTCAGTGTTCTCTTTAAAAAATGCCTTTTTTATTTCCAGTACCATAATGCCACCTTTGACTGGGCCGATTTGTCAAAGAAGGAGTGTTTGAAGTATGGAGGAAAGCTTGTGGGAAACAACTGTGACTTTGTTCCTGATATCACACTCATGTCCTTCATCCTCTTCCTGGGCACGTACACCTCTTCAATGGCCATGAAAAAATTCAAAACCAGTCGTTATTTTCCAACGACGGTAAGTTCCTGAGATTTAAACAGTTTTTATTGCATTTGCCCTGTCTCACTACTAATGCACTTTTACAAAATGAAAAAGGCACCTGCAGTTCAATATTACTTTGTACGTTTAAACAATACATTCCAGTCTTTGTTCATGTGAACGCCCATTTGACATAATTGTAGTTGTGCTCTAAGAATCCTTCCCAGTATTTGCTTTCTTAATTCCATCATTAGTTCTGCCTATAATGCTTGTTAGTGTGGTAGAATGGAGGAATGTGATGTGCTTCATCTAAATGCACATACCTGAAGAAAAGGACCCTTTAAATACACAGTGCTTAAACTACATAAGCAAAACCTTTTCATATCAATCAGGGATTTCAGTGGTGTAGAATTTCTCAATCATTGGCTATACATGTATAGAAATTAATACAATTTCTCAGGCATTGACTATACATTAGTACTTGAATGCAATCTGTGACCTAAGCTAAAACAAGGTTGTACACTAGGATTGGTATAAGTTATGGCTTTTTGAGACAGATTTTCCTTCCCATAATACTGAGTGCTGTAGTGCCCTAGAATGAAACTGGGTTGCATACAATTCCTCTGCCCACTAGGGTTTGAGTAAACTTCAATTCAAAGCTGCAGTTCCTTGACAGACTATACCAATGTTTATTAAATATCATTTTTCAAGGGTAGGAAATGAAAACAAGATACTCTTTTTGCTTTACACTTTGGTTTGTAGTGTTTTAGAGGCTACTGTCTACAGGAAATCTGCATCAAACATGATTTTTATCAGTGACCTGTTTGCCTCATGAAGCTGATTCATTGTGGTTTAGAACTTCAGTAGACAGAAGCCCCTCTCTAACCCCTAGAAAATAAAATCTAGAATATTTACTTTCACCTAGAAAACTGTGGACTTTCTGATTTCTTCTTACAAAATAGAAAATAAAGGCAAGAGTTGCTAATGAGGTGTCTAAAAGTGGATAGCCCAAGGAATGAAAATTATTCCTAAAGAGAAATGGGGGAAGGGCTTAATTTAGTCTGATTAAAATCGACTTAATTTAATGGAGTTTGGCAGACTCAGGAGCCATTCTTTGTGTAGCCCAGTATGATAACAGTAGTGCACACACACACACACACACACACACACACACACACACACACACACACTACATTACCTAGAACCTGGCTCTACAAGTGGTCCTCCTCTTTCCTACTTTCCTCTGTTAAAGGCCTCCCTTGTTCACTCCTGCAGATTAAGGCCATTCTTGAGTGCATTTGACATTGTGGTCCCAGCACACACCGAGGAGATGTGATTACTTCTTCAGTGGATGAGTTTTATATAGAACAGTTTTCTGTGTAAAAGGTTTAAGGATGATTTCTTCTGGGTTGTGCTTTTTCCTTTGTTGTTACTAGTTCATGGGATCTTGGGTTTTGTTTATTTTTGTTGCATTTTTTACAGATCATTACTTCTTATAAAAGTCTGTGTTTTAAGCATAGTCAGTGCAACAGTGGAAAGAATTTAAAGCTCTTATATGTTGCAATTTGTTTAAAAAATACTTGTGTCAAACTTCAGCTGGAAATCAACAATCTTTTCTACTTTATTTTTAATTGACAAATACTTATATGCATTTATGTAATACAACATGTTATTTTAGTATATGTTTATGTCATGAAATGATCACATTAAGCTACTTAATGTATATGTAATTTCACATGGTTAAATCATTTCTTCAATGAGAACAAAATCTCCAGTTTGCACATATGAAATATGTAACACATATGATTTATAATCAGCATGCTATACAATCAATTTAAAATCTCTACTCTTTCATCTAATGGGACTTTGCATAGTTTAACCAGCACCCTCTCTTTTTTTTTTTTTTTTTTGCTCCCTGTTATCTATCCCTATGAAGCTCACTTTCTAAGTTTCTACACATAGTGTAATCATGCAATATTTGTCTTCTAAGTCTGGCTTATTCTTACTCTTACTCTTCAAAATACCCTCCAGATTCTCCTATTTTGCTTCAAATGATAGGATTTCCTTCTTTTAAAATTTCATAAAAAATTCAAATTGCATGTACAATTATATAATAGTAGTGAAAATATATTAATTTTTTCATTCATTTGTCTGTGGCTGACATTTAGGATGATACTGTGTATTGGCTGTTGTGAATAGTGCTATGATGTGATGGTCTTGTAGTTAGGATTTTTATTGAGATGGCTTTCAGCTGTTCTCTTTGATTATATGCATCTTATACAATAAATGTAAATAATAGCATAAAAATAATATTTTCATATTCATAATTGAACAATAACAGTATTTATCTCTCACTGTTTAAGTGTACTTAATCCAAGCTCTCTTCTAGATGGGTGACCTTTGTGGGTAGAAACGGAGAATTGTATAGACTGCTCAGCTTACATATTAACAATGGAAACTTACCTACTTTACATAAGATAACTGTTTCATTCCTAAATGTGTGGATGACTTGTTAGTTAATTCTATGAATTGCTTGAAAATTAAAAATTTACTTTGCTCTATATAACAACTTTAGAGTAGTTTGCTGACTTGTGAAAGTCATTTAAACAGCAATAAATGTTGTATATTGTGAGAAAAGTATACATATAGGAGTCAAGTAGATTCTCATACCAGCACTGTTGTTGACAAACAATGTGCCTTCTGATGCCCAGCTGAAGACTTAGTTACCTCATCTACCAAGGGAGGGCTCAGGTAGACAGTAATTAATGTTGTTTTAAGTGCTAATATTTTTGTATTTTTAGTGGAGCTTTGAGGCTTCATCTCCTAATTGAAATAAATTCTCTGCACCCTACAAGTGCATATAGCAATGATCAAATCTCACAGACTTCCCACCATTCATGATTATCTCAGATCAGACTTTCTTTTGTAGCTGCTGTGAGTCTCTTGATTTGGATGATTCACAAGTATCATATAACTAATTCAGAACATGGTTTGCTTTATTTCCACAGTTGAACTTACATTCTTTCTCTATGTGTTGTCTCAACTGATGACAAAGCCTATCCTCCTGGCCACCAGTGGTCAAAATCAAAATCTTACACTGATAACTTGGTGTTAGGGTCCCAATGTGAATCAGACAATGAACTCAAATTAGGATCATTTGAAATGATTACTTAGGATCATTTGATGAAGGTGTCATTTACAAAGCTGAGGTTAGAGAAAACACAGGACAGTGTGGTACCACAAGTCCAGTGACAATGAAATTGCTATTATCCTGGGCCCAGCAGATGTGGAAAGGAGCAATGGATGGAACTTAAAATGAAGGAAAAGAGCAAAGAAGGATCTAGAGAAATGATGTTAATGTAGGCTTCAGTCAATCTGGCCATATGATAAAGAGGCAGCTGGAACAATCAATACCCTGATCTATCTATCTATCTATCTATCTGTCTGTCTGTCTGTCTGTCTGTCTGTCTGTCTGTTCATCCATCCTCTCTCTCTCTCTCTCTCTCCCCTCCCCCCCCGTCCCTCTACTCTCCCCTACCCCTCCCTCTCTCACTTTCTCTCCCATCCATCCATCCCTTTCTGGTTTTGCCTATACCATTACCGTGCAGACCCAGATGGAAAGGAACTGACTCGTTGTACAGAGGGGTAGGTAGTAGACCAGTGTCACAAACTAAGATGCCCATTCCATGCCATGAAAATAAGCTTTTCTTTTTCATATCAAACTCATCGGTTGTTTGGTTGTGTTGTTCTGCCATAGTCCTTTCTGTTTATACCAACACGTAGATTTCCTTAGTGTGGTTTTCATTGCCTTTGACTAGAGTAGGGTCAGTGACTCACTCTTCTTCTGTGTCTCATGGAGAAAATAGCCAGTGCATCAGTGTAGGTACTTTGGATGAAAAAGATTAACTTTGTTAGGGTGATTACATAATTGGTACATCAGGCCTGTTACAGAGCCCTGACACTTGATGGAACATGGCTAGAATGTCAGAATTCCAGTGGTGCTCAATGTTCCCTCATTCTTTTCAAAGAGATACATCAGTCCTCCAGTATTGTGACTGGTCTATTAGATCAGCTTCAAAGTCAGAGTCATTTAGCATCAAATTTCTAGGAGGAACATCACAGCATAATGTGTGATTGTCTGTGGCAGATGGCTCAAGGCATTCACATGAATGTTCTTTCAGAGTCCCACAGCAGTGAATGATTGCCTGCATGGAACAATGCTGCTGTTGCTGCATACTTGGTACAAAAGAAAAGTGGATCTTAAAAATACAACTAGATTGGCTCATGACAGGAAAAGGTAGAAAGTCATAGGATTCTATGATTTAGGCAAAACCATTGGCCCTTTGATGTGGTTGCACTCCATGTGGCTGGCTCCTAATACAGTAGGTATCAGAATGTCTTCTTTTTAGGAGTCACTGAATTATCTCCCATCCCCAGGGGAAAATGTTTTAAATCGACACCTGGACTAATCATAAACTATTTTTATATATACATATCACTTATACAAATGATAATGTCTAAACTTCAGCAAATGTCAACAGCTATCTCACTTTCCATAGTATATTTAGATGACGCAAACTGTTTATTGGTACTCTTTCCTAAATGAAGTACTATTGTGTATCT
The DNA here is from genome assembly GCA_004025045.1 of Sigmodon hispidus. Classification (NCBI taxonomy): domain Eukaryota; kingdom Metazoa; phylum Chordata; class Mammalia; order Rodentia; family Cricetidae; genus Sigmodon; species Sigmodon hispidus. The sequence continues at coordinate 20,444 of PVIH01001468.1, read as the reverse complement.
TATTAATTAGCATATTCATCCCATATAAAACAAAATGATGGTTTTCTAGTGAGTGTTTCACTAGAATTATTTGAAAACTTGAATAATTCAAGAACCTGACATATAGTAGGTACTTCATATATATAATTGTTAAATAAGTTGACATTCTGTGCTTTCAGAGAAGAATGATTTTTTTGTTATTTATTTTTCTCCATACTAAAGATCTCACATTATAGGGTAATTTTATGCCCATGCTGATGGTGGATTTTGAAACACTGCCGTTAGGAATTAAAACAAGGTATAGAGTTCCAGAATTTAAATGAAAACATAATGAGCATTTCATCTGGGTAATACATTTTGGTTTTATATGCATAAAATACAGGGAAGTCTAAGATTCCATGGGTAGTTATGATTTTCAAACCATGATTCTTTGTTGACAGTTTGGCTGTCAGTGTTCTATTAAAATTGGCTGTGTTTGGAGGTAAGAGTTATTTATTTTGCAAACAATTCTTTCTAAGAGGTAGGTGACATTTCACTTCTGTTTTTTCTTCTCATAGAACTTTCTTGGTGAAAGGTAAAAACTGTCAAACTAATACAACTAACATATTAAAAGTGAGTAAGAAAGAATAGGTGTATATTCTATGTCTCATTCTGCTGTTAGTAAAACTGGGTGACATTTGTATAGTTCATAGTGTTAAGTCATATCACATAATTGAAGTTTATTAAAAATATGATTTTTCTGTCACTGAACACATCAGATTTTTTCCAGTCCTCTTGATACTTTATACCTAGGAATATCATTTTGAAAGTCAAATTTGCTTTTATCTAATTTTTTCATATATATTTCATGAAGAATGACAAAGGGACATTTAGTTATAAATACAATTTAGCCTGTTATGCATTTTTATACTCACTACAAATATTTCAGCTCCTACAGATATATGACAAAAAAATGCAGTTAAATTGAGAAGTGTTCTGTTAGTGATTGCTAAATTCTCAGTTTCTTCCCTGGACCACTTCTCTAGGCCTACTTAGGAAGTTCTATGGTAGGCTGTGAGTTCTATGGTACCCTGAAAAATGATCCTGCCTACTTCCTATTTCCCTGACTTCAAGCTTATAGAATTAAAACCCTACAGTCTGAACCAGATTTTTATTGAATTTGGAACACAGCATGCATTATTGGATCAAAATACTGTGAATTAAGATCACTACTATGAGTAATGTTAATGCTTCTTTTTTTTTTTAAACAAGCTTTATAGTATTGGCTACTAGAGAAATCAGATTTCAAAATAATCAGGCTATTTTATGCCTGTGGCTGCCAAAAGGTACATATTTGTTTAGTGTACTTTTTTTCTTCTAGAATAAATGCTTTTTTATACTATTGTTTAGAACTTCTAAGCACTACTGTCATCAGAGGACTTGACATCATAGATTAATATTTCCTGAGAGCCCACAGGGCATCTGCTCTGGCTATACTTGTTTCTCTGTAGCAGTGCCATCCATTGAGGGAGACTCTGCAGGCTCACAGCACCCACACTCACCCCAGTTAATTTAAGAGCAGCTGCGACCCATGCAAAGTGAAAACTGAATGTCCTCTGGGGCTTCCAAGGAGCCAAATTTATTTTTTCCCCCTGTAAATTAACTAGCTTCTCGCTGTTGGTGTCTCTATGATTATGACTCCCTCAATAATTAATATGGTATCATCCTTCATAAAAAGTGCATTTTTAATAGATTTATTAGGTTGTTTTTGCCTGAGAATAAAAGAACAGCATATGATTATTGGAATTGTCTTTCTCATCCTCTTAGTTTGTTCTTTTAGTTTGGTAGCTTAAATATTTTATATCTTTGCAGCATTCTAGAGTAATTGAGATATTGTCTAATTAATTTTGCAGGAGATAGAAAATATTTTTCAAGTTTTTTCTAATAAAATAGCAAAAATGTCAAAACTAGTCTTACTACACAAAGGTCATTACAATCTTAATTTAGACTTACTTCTTTTTTATAAGTTACTACATTAGTACATGTTGCAGTATATCCATGTACCATGAAAACAATTTTTAAAAATGTCAAAGTTTTGTTCTCTATTCATTATCATTATTTTTCAGATTGAGAAAACTTAGATCCAAAAGATTTTGAGGGCTATTCCAGAAACACTTCATACTGGAGTTAGATAAATGGTGTCCATCCAAACTAAATATGAATTCTCTGAACCCACAGGATTGGGTATGAGATCCTGTGGGGAAAGAAAATTACACTTTTCTCTTGAAAATGCTTGCCTCTACTGTTAATTACCATCAGTGGTAGCTACTAGATAATTGCAAACTATAATTTTCTGATTTTATTTTTATTATGCTGATTTTCAAAAATGTTGTTTTGAAAGAGAAAACAATAAAATTAAATAATATACTTTTCTTTTTCTAAATGTGTTTGGAAATGTGAGAATGGTCCAAAGAGATCAACTCTTATTGCCTTCAAATCAGTCCTGGAGATGCCTGTGCACAGAGCCTATACTGATTGTTATCTAGTTGCTTGACATCTTTAGGATGCTTTCTGACTTTTGTCCACCTTATTTTAATATCAGGTAACTCCCGAGTAGCCTGCTAACAGAGCAGCAAAGCAGGCCACCTACCTTCCCATATTGGAATATTTAGTATTAAATACAGAAGTGAACTGGGGAAAACAGTGTCCTTGACATCAATGTTAAAACAGGATCTTGTATGTTAGAAATGAATTTTCTAATCATACACATCCCTGTGAGTGATTTCTGAAGTTCTGCAACTAGATATTGTATGATGTAAGGGGGATATAAATTAATGTGTTGTACAAAATGCTATAGCTCTGCCAGAGAATTTTAGTGAGGTTTAGCATCATTAATAGGGTTGCTGTCTATATCCTATAAATTTTAAAAGCTATAATTTTTATACTTATTAGAATTTGTCTTTTCAGAAACTTTTGCACCCATGTTATAATAGTGCCATATTTAACAAGATAACCATTGCCCAAGAATTCTACCAAAATCAATATATGTGCACACACATACATATTACTCTGATTATATATATATATGTGTGTTATATACACATATACTACATATATTTGTAAATATATATTCATAGTGTTTGTTTCTCATAGCTATTTATCAAATTACCTTAGTATCTTAACAAAATTACCAAATCATCTTATCAAATTACCATAAATATGGTATCTTAGAACAACAATACATTGGCTCTAAGAGGCAGATTTGGAGGTTCAAATTAAAATATGAATGCAAGATGTGTGAAGTTGGTCTCCATAGAATGAAAATCCAAGTGTAAGAAAGACTGTGTCCCTCTGGAAGCTCAAGGGGACAATGCACTTCTTGTTTCTTTCTAAGCATTGCCTGCACTCATTGGTGCTTGGTCCTCTTCATTCTGCCCAAGGCCAGTAATAGCTGATCAGGCTTTCTCAGACTTTGACTCCCACTGTAGCCCAGGTTGGTCCAAACTTGCTGCTTATCAAGACTTGCCCAAATTTCTTGCAATCCATAACAGAGGTAGTGAAGGCAGACAAATGTGAAGGAGCAAAACCATACATATAAGATGATAAAGTGGTAAATCATATGAGGTCACATAATATGATCCAGGTATGTTTCAAGATAATTGTTAATACAGAATATTTTTAGTGGGTTGAAAGGGTATTTTTTTATCCCAAACAATAGGATAAATTAAGCTGCCATCTGTTAAGATGGAGAACATTGGTGAAAAATTAGTTTAGTGAAAAATTAGTGAAGAAAGCTTAAGTATTAGTGGTCAGGCAGGCTGGGCTGGGGAGGATGAGCGAGGGGAGGTTAAGCACATAATTTTTTGACATAATTTTTAGATATCTTTAACGAGTGCCTCCAAGTGGAAGTATCAGATGGATAGACGGTTCTAAACTTTAGAAGTGTGGTCTTCAGCAATTATCTTGGGTACATAAACTGATTATTTAGAGTCCACTCCCTATGCTGAGATGCCTAACTCAGCCTTGATCCTGGGAGGATGGATTTAATCCTGCCTCAGCTTGGTATGCTAGCCTGTGTTGACTACTCAAAGGAGGCCTTTTCCCACTTGAGGGGTTGATGGGGTGGGATGGGGGAGGAATGGAAGAAGGGGAGGGAGGAGAGACAGTAGAAGATATATAAAAGTGAAAAATTCTTAAAGAAAAAAAAGAAATACTGGAGCTCCCCTGCCCCCCCCAAAAAATGTAGTGTTGTGTGTGGTGTCTCCTGAAGAAATTAATTTTTAAGTATGTGATTGAAGAAAATCATTATGGCAAGATTCTAAATAGAAGAGAGAGCATGAAGAGATAGGAGGAGTTGAGAAGAAACCAGAAAACAAGCCTGCATGTAGCCAGTAGAGTAGACTGGAATCTACTAAACTTGATTTCCAAAATGTCTTCAGAGTATCATAGCATTGCTAGATCAAACCAATCAACTGTGAAAAGTGACCTTGGTTGTCTGGGTTGTTACCATGCAAGTACTGTGCTGTTGGAAGGAGCTCCATATCAGCTATAATTCTGTGTTTGCTTTCTATCTATGTAGTGTTGTCTTTATGCCATTTAATGAGATACTTCTGAGAATAAATATTAATGTCATTTTTAAAGGGTGATGCATCAATGTAGAATCTGTATGAAATATGACAATCAGAAGGGAACAGGAAATACAGGAATTTGCTAAGCCACACAAAAGGACAGTTTTATGAGATTTAGCTATTTTGTATTCTTTTGAATATTGACAGAGTTAGAAAATTGTTTTCCCTTGGAGTATGGATTTAACTTTTTATATTACCCAGAGTCATTTGTATGTTAGGTAGAGTGAAATTGGTAAATCAATATTATATTTTGGATGGTAATTTGGTGTTCTGAAAGCCTTATATTTTTATATACACATTGACGGGACAATTCTGCCCATAGTAATTTATTCCAAACAAGTAGCCCTGTGTGTTTGCAAATATTTCTTTATGGTATTGTTCATTGTAGAGAAGTTGAGAGCAATATAAACAGTAGAGTTTTTAAAAAAATGATTTTTGATATCCATTCAGCATTATATTTTGACATTATTAATGTCACTGTTGTAGAAAATATCAAATGATACAGGGAAAACTGTGAAAGAGACAAACAAAACAAATGTGAGCTGAGGGTGATAGTGCAGGACTGTAATCTTAGCACTTGGGAGGCTGAGGCAGGAGGGTCATGTCTTTAAGGCAAACCTGTGACTGCATAGTGAGACCTTATCTCAAAGAACCTCTAGAACATCAGGATGTTAAAAAAATTTATGTCCACATTATTGTGAATTGACTTATATATAATATAAGGATGTGTTTTCAGATATTAGAATTTATTTCTATATAGAGGGATTGGGAAACACTTTTTTTTATTTTTCTAGGTACTTATACAACAACCATACATCACTTTTTGACATGGGAATCATTTAAAAAATAAGTTTCAGTAAGGAAGAATTATGTTTTATGGTAAATATATATAATCTAGCAAACATCCATCCACTTAATAAATCACAAAAAATTTAATTATTGCATTGAAATAATTGTATAACTGCCCAAGCAAATAACTGGGAGACAATACTGATTTAGATTTAAAATTCTAAGAATTTTTTTATGAGGGTAGAGGCATATTTTAAATTGAGTTATTCAGCCAAGTGTGGTACTGCACACTTTAATTACAGCATGTGGAGGTAGAGGCAGGTGGATCTCAGTAAGTTTAAGCCCACCCAGGTCTACACAGGGAGTTCCAGAACAGCTAGGGATTTTGTCTCAATAAAAAAGAAAAGAAAGAAAGATAAGGTGTGATTTCAATAGCAAAGTGATCATAGTTTAACAAGTTTTAGAAAATGATGCATATTCCATGTTTAAAATATGGTTGAAAAGTTATTCCTTGTATAGATAAAGATTATAAACCATTTCTAAGCATTTTTAGGGGATTTTCTCTCATGTTAATTTCTGCCTTGTGCTCTGCTCTGTCTCCCCAAGTATACAGGTCCAAATGGCTCATATCCATTACTTTTCTTGAACTTTAGAAAGGAAGTCTTTCTTTCATCATGGCTCAGAAGTACTGTCCATCACAACTGGGAAGGCATGGTTGCTGGGTCATCTATGTCTCTGACCTTAGGACCATGCAGTTGTGCCTTCCCAAAGGACAACTAACCAGAATCAGAAACAAGTTTTCACCTCTAAAAATCTACCCCTAGAGTTCCACATTTTATCTGAAAGGCCTCATAACTTCCCAAGCAGTATTCTCAGATGAAAACCAGGTGAAAAATATATGAGATATATAAGCCTATAGTAGAATTTGAGATCCCAAAGCATAACAAGGGCCTGTTAGAAACATCACAAGCAAACTCAGTGATGACATCCAGTTCATCATGTTGGATTAGTGGGGTAGTTAACTTACAAAAGTCCCAAGCAACTCTCTCTTCTGTGGCAGGTGCCAGGAGTAGTGATTGCAGTGCAGAGGGGCCCCCACAGGAGGATATATAGATCCTATGAGAACCATGAAATTGCAGAATTATTTCATTAGTGTCTCTGTCCTCTAGTTCAGAAAAAGGAGTAAACCATATTTTAAAATAACCATTCCCCCATCTTTGAATAATTTATTGGTTATTTGAGTTCTTTGGTTAGATTTTTATGGGTGATGTTTGGAGGAATAATAAATATTAGTAAGAACTATTGGACTTGAGTGAACTCTGGTTGTTCAGGATTTGTGGCCTCCTAGAACAAACAGATGATCCTAACTTCCTAACATATAACTGCTTTCTGGGACCAACGAATAACAGGCTATTCCAAAACGCTATTGTCAACAATACTTGCATAAAACTTAACCAATGAATTTCATGCAGGATTGAGGCCCCGGGAAGTATCAATCCTAGGTATTTCCAATCAAAATAGTTTCTGTGTAGCAGTTCTATATAATTTCTTAGACTTTGAATTTTTTTCTTAGAATTAAAGATCCATCTCAGACTTCTTGGCAGTAGATAATGTAATTATTTGAGTAGTCTTTGCAGTCAAGAGGCCTCCTGGAACATAAGATACCAATAATAAATTTATCCAGACATTATCTTGAGTACTTTCACAGTTAATTATGTTAAATTCTGGTAAAGAAAACCAATGTGAGGTTGGTGGTTATTATTCTGACTGTTGTGCAAATGAAGCAATTGAAGCTGATAAAGGTTGTGTATTTATATTTTGAATAATGATGTGGAAAGTCCCATCCATCTTGGCTGCCTATATCCACTCTGATTGTAACTATTAGTCCATGTTTCTCTTCTTTGATTTCTGTCATTTGTTTGCTTCTGACATTATTGTGTATAATTGAAGTGAACTCATCCCTGATAGCTTGTCTTTTCTTCAATGGTATGTACTTCTTGAGCAAACTAAAGCTAACAGAATCTGACCTTCTGGAAGACAAAGAATTTTCAGCCAGAAGAAGCATCTTTGATTTAACTTGCTAGCTAGTACTGTAGCTCCTGACACCTGATAACATCTAAACATTAAGCCCTGAGCTCTTTCCAGCATGCTGTATTATCATATAATCTCTGTTTCTTGCTTCAGCTCCTACTGAACAAATGGAGATAGGTTCAAGAAAATGAATTGTCTTGAGAATGAATACAGTTCCTCAGTTCATCTGTTACCTGGCAGCATCAAAAACTGATCATTTGCCTTGAGATAGTTTGATGTTGAAGTAATTCCTAATTCTATAAAGGATCAAGCTTTATTGGATATAATGTAGCTTGGGTCTTCATGAAGATGTGGATTTTGTCTGTTTTACTCACTGAGATGTTCTAATCACCAAGCAAAATATTAAGAACTGAGTAGTTCTTAATCAATAGTTCAATGTCACATGACTGTGTTAATCTCCCATGAGAAACTCTGTTCTAGTGAAGCTGTTAGACCCCTAGTCACGCCTCTAGTAACTTCAGAGGAAACCGAATACAATCACAAAGTCCTGTACTCCCCTGAATGACTTGTAAATAGTCATTCTGCACCTCTTTATGGGAAAGCACAGGGTTCAGTGCTCAGACCTTGTCCTGGACTTTACTGTGGATCTTGATATTAATTTTGATCAGTGGATTCGAACTTGGAATCTTTCTGAATGGGTTTCTGCCATTATTGGGATTTATATTTGTGGTGGTTTTAATAAGAATAGGCTCATATATTTTATTGCTTAGTCACCAGGAAATGTAATAGCTTGAAAGGATTCTAAGGACTAGAGGTATGACCTGTTGATAGAGATGTGGTCTTGTTGGAGAAAGCATGCGTTTGGGATGGGCTTTGAGGTTCCAGTCTCATTCTTTCTATCTAAGACCAGAATGTAGAACTCTCAGCTCCTTCTCTACTACCATGCCTGCCTGTGCCATTATGATGATAATGGACTAGACTCTGAAACAACAAGCAAGCCCTCGATTGAATGCTTTCTTTTTCAATAGTTGCCTTAATCATGGTGTCTCTTTGCAGCAATAGAAGAGTGACAATGACACTTTGCTTTATTTATTACTTACAGCACTGTTTTCCAAATAAACTGAGTTATATTTTGTTGTATAATGTGTGCCTAGATTATACAAATGTCTTTCATGCTGCACATAGGACAACGGATATATCTTGTTTGAGTCATCTCTCCTGTGTCTGACTAGAGGATAATTTTTTGATAAATTGTTAGCAAATATCATTTTTTTTTATTTCAGACATAGGCACTGGCACATGTATCTGATACTAACGAATCCCTTATTTCTTTTTTTATTTTCCCAGGCAAGGAAACTGATCAGTGATTTTGCCATTATCTTGTCCATCCTCATATTCTGTGTAATAGATGCCCTAGTAGGTGTAGACACTCCAAAACTAATTGTGCCAAGCGAATTCAAGGTGAGTGATTGTCTCTTTTGCTTGTTCCTCAAAACCGTTGGCTTTCTTTCTTTTTCCCTGATGTAGTTTATTGTGAATATATTTCAATTAGTTTTACATAATTAGCCTTTTTCCCCTCAAAGTGATCCTTCATTAGGCTCGTTTCTAGTTAGTTGGTTTATTTATTTTTTTTTACTAAAATTAAGTGCCACAGTTAAGATTAAAGTCAGGGTTTGTGCTTAATTGACTTTTATTTTACAATAGCATATAGTATGAACTAACTCTTTCTTATATATTTTAGGATATTTCAGATACTATTGTATACCCAATTGACTTGATTCATAGAACAGTTCTGAGAAGTGCACATATAACGAGCACCATGTCTGTTTTACAAACCATTAAAACACAAAGCAAATACCCATCGCTTCTTAAGAAGTGGGGCAGACTGTGAAGGTAGAATTCAAATCTTTATGCTCTAACTTTGGAGTCTTTCCCTCCTACCCTGCCAGTTACACTTATATTATGAAGTTTGTTACAAAGAGTACAAAAGAGTTATGTATCATATATATACATATATATCATATATATATACACATGTATATGTATGTGTGTAATGTATAAACTTAGATATCACTCTTTCATAGTTATATTTCTATATAGTTTTCCATTGCAAAATTTTAACCTATTTTCTAGAATAAACCCCTTAGTCTGTATTCTCCACTACTAAGATAACAATGTCAAACATTATTAAGTTGATGGCAGTTTTATATAACCAGTTAATGAGAAAGGGATATGCACACATACATGCACATATGTGACATTAAAAAATATCTTTGGTATAATGTCACATTCATTAGCAAAGATAAGTTCTAGTTAATTTAATAAGTAATACATTTAAATCAGTATTTTCTAAATGTTTGCTTGAAGCCAGACTCCTGGCTTGAAATGTTTTAATATTTAATATCCTGGGGCTTGAAATGTTTTAATAAGCAAAATGAAATGTCTTGCCTTACAAACTGTCAATGTATACTACAGATAGTGTGAAGATATATTTTGTTTCCATGATGGATTTTTGAGTAAAAGGAGAGGGAACATGCAGCCAGAGTTTGTGTTTATGTCTAAAAGTCTCGCACTCAGGAGACTGAGGCAGGAGGATTGCTATAAGTTCAAGGCCAGTCTGTGTTACATGGGTAATTCTATGCCAGCCTCGGCTGTAGAATAAGACCCTGGGGGGGGTGGTGAGAAAAGGCATCTTCTTCTGTATCAGGTATGAAGGATCTACTGAAAAGTGGGGCAATGACAACTTTTTCTGACTTTTTCTGTTTTTTTTTTTTTTTTAAACAGTTCTGGAAATTTAATCACTTCTGATATTTTTCACTGTAAAATAAGTAAAATAAGAGATCTGAATGTTCAATTAGTTCAGTTATACCATGTAAAATAGCTTTTTATATGTTATGAAGCCATTTATTTGGCAAAAGAACTTCTGCTCAATACTAAATTTCAAACACAATTTCTGATGGGTTTGTAATTTTTTACTATTTATTCATGGAATATTACATTTGGGGTTTTCTTCTGTGTCCCTTAATGCTAAATTTTTCCTACCAACTAATTTTATGTATTCAAAATGTTACCCCTTGCTTTTCCAGCAGCCCATATTTTTCCTTTTCTTCCCTTTAGAGATCACCTCAAAAAATATGCCTTATGGGAAATCTTTTGTTAAATAATCTTTTCCTCCAGACTATAACTGTTTCTGATTTTGAATATGTTGTCCCTCCAAAATTTGATTTTTTTTTTTTTTTTTTTGGTTAACAGCATATTTTAACATTGTTCTAAAAAGTTTCTTTTGGCTTTTAGCCAACAAGTCCTAACCGGGGTTGGTTTGTCCCACCGTTTGGAGGAAACCCCTGGTGGGTGTGTCTTGCTGCTGCTATCCCAGCTCTGTTAGTCACAATTCTGATTTTCATGGACCAGCAGATCACAGCTGTGATTGTGAACAGAAAAGAACATAAGCTCAAGGTAAGCGCCCATAAAAATGGTGGTCATCGCCTTCTGTGGCCTTCTTAGCTCTCGGTAATAGCTGTTCATTCAAAACCAAGTAAGATTTATTGAGGGTTAGCCTATACTGAAACATTATACAAGAATCAGGTTTCTTTGATAAGGTGCTTTGTGTAATATCTCAGGATGCACTTATTTAAATAAGAGGAAGCTCTTTCAACTTGTATTTCTATCACTGTTGAGGAAAGGGCATATGCATTAGTCTTTCCACTTCTGATTTGGGTGTAGTAACTACTTTCTTGAAGACGTGGTAATCAAATATTTAATTAAGGCACCTGCTTTCTGTTAAATAAATTCAGATGTTTTTCCTTTCTAGTAAATTTTTAGGGGCTAGGAAATGGGTAGCTAGATGATACAGTTGTTATCTACATTGCAAGGCACTTGATTTCATTCCCATTACTGTACACACAAAAACATTGACTGTATCTGTTTATGGGGTTAATGTGATAATTTTAAACATGTAGAGAGTATATAATGACCAGATCATGTCAGAGTAATTGGCATTTTCAGCCCTTTAATCACATCGATTCTTAGTGCTGAGGAATGAGCAAAATTTTATTATTACGGATTTTTCAGATATCCAGCTACAAGCTGTTGGTAATCACTCATTCTTCCACACTCTCTTTCTTTAAAAGATTAACTACAAGCTATTACAGACCATAAGGTATGAATAAAAGCTTTTATTCTTATTTTTTTGTGTGTGTGTGTTTGCAAACATGAGTTTAACAGCATTGTCCTGAGCCCAAAGAAAATGTTTTAGTGGTATAGGGTATCTTTCATGAGAGCTGCCTAAATTGTTATTATATTAGATAATTTTTCCCTTTCTAATGATATTTTAGGTCACTTTAGATTACAGATAATTTCAGAAATATCATGTAGGCAATGAGAGAGGAATAATCAAAGTAAAAAGAGTTAAAAACTTAATGGTTACTGACCATTAATCACGTCATTTTCTAGGCACTTCATATTATGTATTAAGTCATTATCCTTCACCATGACCATTAAGAGAAGCATGAAAATGTATTAGAGTCATACAGAATGGCAGAAGAAAAAATCCAGGGAGATTTGAGTGTAGAAATGCACTAGGCACATGAATAAGAAAGATAGTAAACTGTCCAGTTAGAACTGCAGATGAGGGGAAAGAAGAAGTAAATTCTGTAAGTCATAAAACTGGGAATAGAAGAAATACTTAATGAATACTTCATTAAGGAGGAGAAGATTCCATTTTTAAGGTTTAGGAAGGAAAGACAGCAGTAATAAACTCCACACAATATGTGACTCATTCCTGACGTGGTCTGGCAAAGTGAGCTAAGGACTACAGTTGAAAGCCTGGCCTGTGTGGATGTCTTTGGCACAGAGTGTGGTCAAGAGGAAAGCTTCCTAGATAGCTGCTGAAGTCCTAAGGGAAATAGTGGTACAGGATGCAGTGATTGTTTGGCATATTCAAGGATGTGGAAGGGGTATAATGAAAACTGGCTTGTATTTCAATAAAAGGAAAATTATGAAAGCATGAGAATTACTGATGTATATTCCCAATGGATGCTGGAGGTCAGAAAGCAGAATTTTACAGAACAAAAACTTGAGGTGGTCACTGATATAAAATAAGGCATTGATTTTGAATTATTACTAGGGGACAGTTGAGTATCCAGTTAGAAACCCCCATGAATGTAACTGCATGTGTATTGTACACCATGAATACATAAGCTGACACATTTTAAATTTGAAGGTTGCTGTTTAACTGCTAATGTGTTCATGCTTTGCTCCCACAGTGGATTTTTCAGGCTTTTATTGAATGCTTTACAGTGTCCAATTCAGAATCTCATATTCTAGTCTGTTAATTCTATGAGCAAATAATTAAGAGGCACAATGAGGACAATTCCTCTTTCCTTGTCATCTTAGTTTGATTTATTTTTATATATATGTGCATGTGTGAGTGTATGGCGCATGTATGTGGGTACCAACAGAGCTCAAAAAAGAGCATTAGATCCTCTAGAGCTGAAATTACAGGCAGTTGTGGGCCACCTGAGTGGGTGCTCAGAACTAAACTTGGGTCTTCTGGAAGAGAGGGGGAAGGTCTCTTAACCTCTGGGCCATCTGTCCCAACTCTCAAAACTTGCTTTTAAAATCTGATATTACCAGAGTTCATTAAATTCTTCTGTGCCAATGCAATTCTAGGTTGTGGGCAGAAGCAAGTAGACAGCATGTTTCTTTATGTGAGTGCTTTCCATTGGGAACACTTAAAAATTATCCATATATTGTTTTATGAAAAACTTTACGACTGAATTTCACAACCAGATAATCACGAGTTTCAGTACTCTTGACTAGAAACAAATAAAATGTACTTTATTAACTTCTTAAAGATGCCTTTGCAGAAATATTAGAAGAAATAATATGTAAATACAAATAAGTTATAGCCTCTGGTAATAATACATACAATCATTTGATTAATAATCTTATTTTTGTGTTGTGAAATACATCACAGTTATCCTCAGCCATGTAGCAAGTTAGAGGTCAGCCTTGACTTCGAAAGTCAAGTAAACAATTTATGTTGTTCTAGAAGAGCTTTTATTTGCTTTAGGAAGGCATTTATCATGCTATCAACATGAAAAATTATTTTTGCTTATTCTTAAATAATCTATTTATTACTATGGAAAGTTTAAAACACTAAAAAGTAAATACAATAGTAGAATAATCCCAGACACTACTTTATCATCAATATTGTGTCACTTAAGCTCCATATCTCTGTTTGATGCTTTAAAGAAAGTCTAGGTGGCATACAGTATTTTCATAGATAATATATGGTGTGCATTTCTAAAGGGAAGATCTCTTCTTCAGAGCATGGCTATCATTTGTAAGTCTAAAAATACTAACAAAATCACTACCATCAAAGTTTGTAGCAAATATTGTTTCCAAATGTTTTATAAATATAACAAACTATATGTTGTTGTGTGTAAATGTATGTGTGAGGGTGCTCTCATGCAAGCAAGAGAGCAACCTCAGGTGTCATTGTGCCTGTTAAGGTCCTGTAGAAGTCCTACAAAAACCTACCATCCTCATATGCAATCAGCAAGAGCATTTATTATGCTAGCATGCTGGGGCCGCACATCCTACATAAAGGCAAGATGGTGACAACCCCAAGAAGGATGTGTAGGTTTCTTTTAAGCACAGCTAACGTGAGTTCCTAGGGCAGCTTACACAAGTGACAATCATATTAGTTGGTTCTAATTGGCTAGGGCTAGCAGGGGTTAGCTAAGGCTGTAGTTTTTCCATTTGAGGACAGACCTGGACAAGTCCCAGGCTCTGTCCTTATCTAGTTATTAGCTTGAGCCACTGACTGTGAGGTTGGCTCAATGATCCAGACTTGGTATGTGCTATCTCCCATTTCCCTCTTGCCAGGGGCATTGAAGATTGATTTTCCTTTGTGGTTTTCTCTGAAATTGCTTGCTCAGTCTCAGGAAACTGAAATAGAGGCCTAATCTCTGACTAGAGATTGAGAAACCTCTTATGACATCTACTGGATCCTCTTGGTGATCACTCTGTTTTTTTGAGATGGTCTATTACTCAGCTAAAACTCACCCAGCAAGGGTAGATTGGCTAGTTAACATGCCCCTTGTCTATGGCTCCACAGTCCTGCCTGAGATTGAATACTTTCCCTTCCTCATGTGGGTTCTAGAAACTGAACTCAGGTTCTTATTCTTGCATGATAATCATTTTACCAGCCCAATATAATAAACTTTAAGTATACCATTTGTTTACATCAGTATCCAAATGGCATTTGCACACTTGTCATTTTAAGATATTTATACACTTTTAAGTCAATAGCTTTTTTTCTCCACCCCTTGATATTTGTTTTCTTTCAAATTTGTTCTGAACAATAAGGTTGTTTGTTGTTCTTTCTATAGCACCGTTTTGCCATTAACATCTTAGTGTGGCTTTTAAAACAACAATAGAAACAAATTGTTATTAGGCTTTATTTGGTGGGTTCACTGGTTCTGCAGGTTTACTGGTTCTTCCTTCAAATATCTCTTGGAATTAAAGGTAAATAGTGTTAGATGTTGTCACTTAAAATCTCAACTGGGCTGATTGTCCATCATTACTTCTGCACTTGTGTATGTGACCTACATCTTTTTTGTGTCCATGCAACATGGTACATATGTGATGTGTGATGTGATGTGTGTGTGTGTGTGTGTGTGTGTGTGTGTGTGTGTGGTCTCATGATACCACAACTCACCACACAGCATCTTATCCTCCAGGGCTTTTCTGCGCAGCTTGAACTTCTCACAGTATTTACACTTGTTCCATGGCAACTGATTTTCCCTGAGTTAAGAAGTGCAAGATGGCAAAAACTTTCCTGGCTACACCTGCAACTTAGCTTTGCTTCCTGACTTGACCATAATCATTTAGCTAAACAAGTCATAATCATTCATGGTATGGGATGTGGAAGGAATCCATCTTCAAATATAGAATGGCAAAGCCACATTAAAAACAAAAACAGTAGCCATTGCATGGGGGATATTTCCTAGCCATTTTTTATAAAATAAAATTTAAAAATTTCACAGTATATATTGGTGTTTGCTTCCTCTATACACTACACTATATTGTCTTCAGCATTTTATTTAAATGGTCACTGGATTCAGACACTTGGTAAGGTATAGATATTACAAGTAGATTATTTATGATTTATATTATTTATCTGCCTATCTAGCCATTTCTCTCTGTCCATCTCTTAATATATGCATACAGATAGATGTGCATACACAAGGGAGAAAAGGGTGAAAGAATAAAGCCACAACCACTTTAAACTCTGTTTTGAGCTTAGGCTTTTATAAGCTACATAGGTAATGTGAATTCCAGTCACAAAGTCAATTGCAAGTTTATGCATAATAACGTCCTTGGAGTTTCTTTTCCATATGGCACTGTACTCATTGGCAAGACTGGGATTGCATGGCTCCCCATTGACTCTTTTTAGTGTTAGGAGGGGTCTGAGTGTTGGTTTAGTTTATGGAAAGGCTAAACACGGACTTGGACTAATGCATTTTTAACCTGAAAATATTGGAAAACCACTTTAAATTTTAATCTGTCACTGGCAAAATTTTGTTGTGTACATTTGGAGGTGCCTATCAAATATTCTTATTGATAATTTATAATTAAATGTATTTAGGATTGACAAAATAGATAAGCATTTTATTACCCTATGCCTGTAGGGAAATATTAGAAATTTGAGATTATGTTTGCTTTTAAATAAGACATAGTATACAAAAATGAGTTTCTGTTCCTTTTATAATTGTTTACTTGAAACTATTCTTTTTTATAATGATGGTAATGGTGTTATTGTCAGTCATTTGTAACAAATCCAATGCCAGTTGACATTTCATTGTGAATCAAAGGCTTTGCACTCTGGAAATGGTTTTGTTCTCATTTTGCTAGGAAATGAGAGCTGTGGAATATACAAATTAAAGATTCTGTCTAAAATTGTAAAAGACACTAAATGCTATAAATTTGATTCAAAAGGAAAATCTGAGGCAGCAAGCAAGAGAGATAGAGGCACTGCAGTGTTGGAACCAGCATGCTTGGGCTGCCATTTGCTTTGGTTCTGTGTCATGTGCGTCTGGATATCTGTCCTGCTGAAATGACATTCCGCTTTTCCACTCTGCTGAACAAACCCACACTGAAATTATAGCAATACTAAGACTCTTGGCTGTTTGGGGCCATTTAGGCTAGTTATGCCCTTCATCCTACCTGCAGAGTACTCAAAAGCAAACCAGGTTCCTCAAGGTGAAGTACTCCTCCGAGGTCATTTCCTGAATCATTGTCAGAGGCTGGAGCAGACCCAACTTCAGACTGTAAAGCCAGAGATATGCCTCCTAAAACGGTGATTTCAAGCATTGTTTATAGGAGGTAGAAATCATTTAGGACCATTATCTAGAGACAGATATATAACCCTGGCGACCACTTTCCTATGACATACTTTGTCATAGGAAACACTTTATTTAAATGTGATATTTTCATGGTTTATTTTGAATTAAAACTAGCTCCCAAACTTTACCTTGCTCTTTATCTTTTATTTCTGTCCCTGTTATCATAGTCTTAGATCTAGAGCTCTTATTTCAAGCTAGATGTTTTGTAATACTTTAGTCAGTAAAGAATTGTAACCAACATCCCTCACTTCTTCAAACATATTAATTTTTGTTTTTAAAGTAATGTTCTTACACATTAGTCCTACACCTAAAGCACCTTGGTCTTCCAAACTTTTGCCTCTTGACTGTTTCTCTCAGCCTGACATTAGAAGAACTTTGTAAAACAATGTCAACCTAGATATAAAACACTTTGTTCCAAGTGCCAGCCAGTGCTTTACTTAAGTGGTTTTGGTTTCTTGATTCTCACAGCTCTGCTGGAACTGTGGGCTGGAAGATCTTTTCTCTCCTCAGTCATCACTGTTCATCAAAAGTGGCTCCATCCTTCAGGCATTTCTAAATATAAAACCCCCAGTGACACTTTCCTTCACCCCAATGTAATTTTTATTGCCCCTGCTTTTTATTTTTTCTTTGTGATTTATATTATACTGTGCCAATGGTCACATGATAGCTCATACAGTGCTTTGTGCAATTACTTAATCCCTAGTTCTCAGCCAAAAATATTTTCAAAGTAAGCCCCATGGTTTATTATTCTCACCAGCTTTTATGTGGCCCACCACAATTCCATGTGAGCCTCAATAAACACATGTAAGTGAAATGCTTTATTGTCTTGGTCACATGGCTCCCTGGCTTATGACACTCTGTGAGAGAAATGATAACTGAAGAGTGTGCAAGTCTGTCCTCATTCCTCAAAGTAGCTGCCTACACTGCTTTAAAGCTATATGCAGATGATACTCATAGAAACACTTCATCCTCAGTGTTTTTAGAATTTTTCCCAAACTTATGTGACTTTCTCTTTAAAGTCCATTTAATTTTCATGCAAACCTGATCCTCCCCCCTCATCTCATCTGATACCTCTTGGTGGGATGCTCTTAGCGACCCAACTCCTGGAGGCTCCTAGCTTGATGAATGACTGCCCCATGTTTGTGTATCCCTCTTGGTTCTTCCTTTCTTGTCATCCTTCTATTACATCTAAATGTTAGGCTTCGTCTTTTTCTCTCTCTTGTATTTTGATTTTTGTGAACTTAGTCCTAAATTATTTTTGTTCTGTATTAGCGAAGGATATGCAGTTCCAAAGAGACAGTGTCTGCTTTGTGCTTAAAATACTTTGCAGTTTTAGAAGATAGAATATTCTTTGGGTTTATAGCTATGAAGTCAAGGACGTTTTTAGATTGTTTCTTCTATACCAGACACTTGGGCTGAATGCTGAAGGTAAAACTGTTTTAATATCTGATCTCTTCTAGAAGGAAGTGTCATGGTTAGAGGTGACCCATTTTACTCTGTGCCCTGTACCCTGATTGCATGAGATCCCTTGCTTGTGTGCACTCTCTTTAAGAATGGTTATTTGTCTTACTCATTGTTTAATTGAACACAGAGCCTACTTAGTACATGATAAGTTTTCAATAAAAGTTTGTTCAGTAATAGCCACACAAAAGCCTTAGAGTGAGAAGGCACTTGTTGTATCAAGAGGCAGAGAGCAGACCAATGGAACAAGTGTCTCCAGGTGACGTCAGAAGGAGTAGACTCAGGTCTTACAACACAAGGTTTGTCAACTTCAGCGTTTGTGACAGTTTAAACAATCCTGTTGGCAGTGGATGTTTTATGTACTGACAGCCACTTGTCAGTATGGCTGGACTGTGCTCTGGGTGGCCAGTTGTACCTCTTCTCCCAAGTCATGATACTCAAAATAATCTCTAGACACTGCCAAAGGTCGCCAGAGTGTTGAATGGCCAATAGATATAGAAATAAATGTTCTTGTATAGTCTTACAAATAGCTTTATTTTGTTTAGTTTTCATTATTATTGTATTGTAAGTGAAAACTGGAAGCCACTGAAACATTTTGATTGGAGAAATGTCACATATTGATTAAGATGTTTAAAGATTAGCCTGTGAAGAAAGTTGCCTATGAAGGGGCAGGTAACATTCTGGAATGATGGCAATCTAGAGGGCTGAAGGGTGCTGGTCCAGGTGAAGAGAAGGGGATATTTGAATTCAGACCAGAATCCAGAGGATGGACATATGATAAACTGGGCGACAGAATGTAAGTTTGAAGAATTGCATTTGAAATTCTCATGTTTGAATGAGAATGATGAAAGTAAGGAAGGATGAAAAAATTGGGTAAAGCAAGGCTGCTATATAATCCAAGAGAGTTTAAAAAAGCCAGCGGGCAGTAAGGAGCAGATACATTTTTATGCTATTTTTGAACATTTTGTTTCCTGTCCTTCTTACAGTGTAGTATGAAGTTTCTGTTTCTTCCTAGTCCTGAGGTCCAGACCCACGGTTCTTTAGTCCCAAATAGTCACACAGAAGTTTACGTTAATTGCAAACTGTTTGCCCAATAGCTTGAACTTACAATTTGCTAACTCTCACTCTTCAACTAACCCATAATTCACTATGTGTTTATCTACGTGGCTAGGTATTTGGTTCGGTGCAGCATTTCCATCTTCCTTTCCCTGCATCTCAATGGTGTCTGCCACTCTCTCTTCTGCTTCCTAGAGTTCTCTTTTCGGCTAGCCCCACTTATACTTGCTACTGGCCAATCAGTATTTCACTAAACCAATATGAGCAACAAATCTTTTTTTTTCTTCATTATTTATTTTGTATTTATCAAAAAAACAGTAAAAAGAATTTAAAATGCAGAAGAGTTAACAATAACTATACAGAGGATAAGAATCATAAGCATGGCTTATCAAGGGTGGAAATGCAAATAAGATTGCTACACATATATTTTCTTTGTGTTCAGCTTTCCCTCTGAATTTTTTTTTCCATCCCTGTATATCCTTATTCAAGGTCTCCTCCCCCTCCCAACACATCTGGTCATTTTTCTTCTCTGCAACTCCCCATCCCCTCACTTGGCAGGGAGCAGACAGTCCTATGGTCCCACTGACCCAATAATGCTTGGATCAGTCTTCACTCCTGGCCAAATCCAGTTTTGTCCCCCCTCCCTCAAGAGTGAGTCAGGTGTTCCTATAGTTGGACTGGGGTTTGAAGGGTCAGTCCAGGGTGTTTCTGATCCTAAGCTGTTCAGTGGTTGTGGTTTGCCGCTTGGGCATGTTTGGCTTTTTTTCTTGTTTGTTTGTTTAGAGACCACTAGTGAGTGAGTACATCCCCTGCTTATCTCTTTGAGTTTGTGATACTTCGCTCAGGAGGATATTCTCCAAATACATCCATTTACCTGTGAATTTTAGGATATCATTTTTTCTTACTGCCGAGTAGTATTCCATTGTGTAGATGTACCACAGTTTGTTAATCCATTCTTCAGTTGAGGGACATCTAGGTTGTTTCCAGATTCTTGCTATTACAAATAATGCTGCTATGAACATAGTTGAGCTAATACCTTTGGAGTGTGAATGTGCCTCTTTAGGGTATACACCCAGAAGTGGTATTGCTGGGTCCTTGGGGAGATTGA
>PVIH01001467.1:211550-233908 GCA_004025045.1 Sigmodon hispidus | reverse complement strand
CCCCCCATGCTCCATGTGTGCCTAGATAACCCCCCATGCTCCATGTGTGCCTAGATAACCCCCCATGCTCCATGTGTGCCTAGATAACCCCCCATGCTCCATGTGTGCCTAGATAACCCCCCATGCTCCATGTGTGCCTAGATAACCCCCCATGCTCCATGTGTGTACAGGAAGGAAAAGGCATCATGGCAATGGCAAGTGCTCACAGAACTAATACTTTGAGATAGCTGAACCTGGGAGATTCACACATTCACATGGCAAAGGCACAGCTCCCTTCTAGCACCCAAACAGTAAGTTATCTGGTACTGGACAAGCCTCTGCCAGCCTGAGAAGGCAACAGCGGCCAGTGATCTGTCACTGGAAATCCTGTCCCCTTGGGATCTTAAAGTCACTGTGTCCAGTTAACTTGTTCTTATACAAGTCCAAGATTGCTTCTGTTAGTAGTTTATTTCATATACTTCTGGCCATTGAGGAGCAGGGCTGAGTCCTTTTTGTGTGTGTGTGGGGGAGTCACTTTAATCACAAAGTCACCAACAGTAATGCATGTCTGTGCATATCTGATTTCCATAGAAACCAGAAGGCATCAGTCACCTGGAACTGGATTACAGACTTTTGTCCACTGTTGTGCACCACCAAAAATAAGACGTAGGTCCTCTTAAAGAACACCCAGTGCTCTTTAACCATCCAGCCAGCTCTCCAGCCCCAAGTCTAGGCTTGTGTTCAAGTCCTGCAGTCTTTCTTCCTTTAGGATATGCAGTGTGCATTTAGTGCCTTTCTTTCTCAGCATGATTTTCTTTGCATCTGTGGCTGGTGGCTTCCTGTTAGTCTAAATTTCCCTCTCTGTCCTTGGGCACAGGGGTCCCCCTCTTTCCCTCACCTCCACCAATCTCTTAGAGCCAGAGAGACGCTGTACCAAAGTGAGGGGAGGGGAGGAGAGCAAAGTAGCTGAAGACTGACAGAAAACAAATGTTCTGGGTCTAGTCTGATACCCCTGTTCTTGGCAGTGTGTCTCTAAATAAGCTGATAGACTTATTGAGCAATGTCATTACATCTCATAGTAGTAACACACATCTTTAATCCCAGCACTCCCGGGAGGCAGAAGCAGGCAGATCTCTGCGAGTTCATGGCCAGCCTTGTCTATAGAGTGAGTTCCAGGACAGCTAGGGTTGTTACATAGAGAAACAAACCAAATGAACAAACGAGAGAGAGAGAGAGAGAGAGAGAGAGAGAGAGAGAGAGAGAGAGAGAGAGGGAGGGAGGGAGGGAGGAAAAGAAATAGGAAAGGAAGGAGGAAGGAAAGGAGAAAGGAAGGAAGGAAGGAAGGAAGGAAGGAAGGAAGGAAGGAAGGAAGGAAGGAAGGAAGGAAGGGGAATCAAGCAGGGGCAGGCACATATGAAAAAACGTGGAAATGAATTTGTGTGTGGTGAGGGTTTTTCTAAATTAAGACAGCTGGATTGCTTTCAAAAGGAGACAGATAAAGACCCAAAGTCGAAGTCAGCCGAAGACAGTCTGAGTAAGGCATAATAAAGATGATACATGTACGGTGGTTAAAGGTTATTAACATTTCTAAGGTCAAAGTCCATTCGACTGTTTAAATCAATGAGGTTCTCTTAAGTTATTGATCTACTCTTAACATTTACCAGGACTAATGTATCAAAGCTAAGAATATATGTCTTATTGAAGTAAGTACTTAGAAAAACTGAGTCCTAAAGATTTGTTTGGTTTTGACCCACGCTTTTATCCAAATGTTCTGGAGAAGTTAAAAGTGGCAGGATGGTCTAAATGGCCTTCTTTGCGATGAATAACCATTCTCTGTGGCCGATTTCTATTTGGACAGAGGTACTGAGAGGACCAATATGTTAGCTCTTCATCTCCAAGATCAACTAGGTCCCAGAGGACTTTGCTACATCCCTCAAAATGCTCTGCGGCTCTTATGAGTCATTTGTTCTTTTGATCAGAGAGGCCCCGAGAACCCGTAAGTTAAGCTCTAATCAGTGTACATTCTGCAAAGAGGAGCAGGGGACATTTTCCTCTCTTTCCAAAGGATACAACATGGTCAGTAAGACCCTGATTCATCACAGCAGATTGAGCAAATGATAACAGAAATGGCTGTGCAATGTGTGGAAGGGTGATACCTTAAAGAAAAACACCACCTGTGTTGTCTTTGGTTATACTTTCCTGTGGGGTGTTTAAGAACATGGTCAAAATGAAACACCATTTAAAATTGCCAAGCAAGTTGAGGGTCTGGCGCTATTTTAGTTACTTTAATATTGCTGTGATACACCATTATAATCAGAGTTCATTTGGGGTTTATAGTTCCAGAGGGTCTAGAGCCCATCACCACGGTGGCAGGGAGCATGGCAGCAGGCAGGCAGGCATCATTGGATCCACAGCTGAATGCTCAATACTGATCTACAAACTGGAATCAGAGAGCACTGCCATTTCTCACTAATGATTTTCTCCTTGTTAAGGAAAACATTGCCCAAATATGGAGCATCATGGCTTTGGCTCAGTTTCAACACTGCACTGCTTATGTAAGACCTGTAACACAGAGAAAGCCAGACACACTCTTGCTCTAACCTGGAAATCAAAATATGTTTAAACATCTTTTCTCTCTTTCTCCTTCCCTACTGGCCACCTGAGAGGTACCCTATATTATGATTCTAACCACTCCAGCTAAAGTGTCAGGGAACAACCCTGGGCCCAGAGAATGATGTACCATAGCTGCGCTTTTGATTTGCAATGAGTGACTTTATTCGGTACATAGCAAGCAAAAGTAAAAGAATATGGAGCAAAGAGTAGATAGAGAGGAGCAGCAGGTAAAACGTCATCATATTGATATGCATACCAACCAGCAGAAATCAACTGAGGGAGCCCTGCTAAAGATATTAGGCTGGAACTGAACTGATGTTCAAGCAGAAGGTCTGCTCTCTCCTCCCTATGTATGAGCTTTGTGCTGGATATTTCTATATGAGTATTTATATATCATGAGATACTCAAGAGTGACCTCTGTTGTAGCTGTTTCAGTTTTTAACTGTTCTCAAACACACGCTGCCTTTACATGGAAATGACTTGTTTTCTTTCCCTGTCGCACAGTCAGGGCCGGAGCGGGGAAGCAGCCTAACATAGACGAGGTTTTGAAGGATGCTGTAGACAGCATGCTTGGGTCTGAAGTGGGAGGGCTAATCCCACCTCCAGAGTACATGACAATGTACAGATGTAATAATGTATGCGCGCACAGCGTTTGCGCTCCTGTAAAGATCAAGAGAGCGAACAGAAAACCAGAAAGGGAAGGAATCCACTGGAGAAGACTTGCTCTTGAAATCAGTGATGACCAACTGGTCCCAAAGCACCCGTATTGTGTTACAGTATGTATGGACTAATCATGTCAAGCTGCCATTGCCTGCTGTGCTGGGCCTTGCAGTTGGACAAGGGATGTCAAGAGACAGAAGACAGTCTTTGGGCCCTCAGAGTGTGACCAGGTTTTAAGTGTCACCCCTGACAGCCTTAAATTTGGAAGGTCATGGACACATGACAGCCAGCACCTATATTCAAAGAGGATTAACACAATGGAAATAACTGCCTTTACCAGGGCCTAAGCTGAGATTCCCTTCCCCCTTCTATCCCTCACTCCCCATCCCCACCCTCCCCATCTCCCACCCCCCGCCAGCTAGATGTGTGATGATGAATTGCTTGAAAGCCTGTACCCACAATTGGTGAATATGTACCTACAAGTGGAAGCAAGGAACCCGAAAAACTTAATGAGTGCCAGCCTTCTTATAAAGATTATAATATTATGATTAATATTGCCCGCTAGAGGTCACTTTTTAGTCCCCTAGTTTAAATTTAGGACAAGCTCCAGTGCAGAAAATGTTAGGTATTTTTCTTTCAAGGTTTGTGGGTCAAATTAATTATGGAAGTTATCTAGCCAAAGGACCAGCAATACCTCCTGGTTCCTCCTTTCTCCAGTGAAGTGCCCCCTGACAGCCTATCACATTTCCTATGTCAGCGCCACCAACTCAAAAGAGGCATACTCGTCATCTTTTAAATGTGTCATTATTTGAAACAAATCTCAGGTTTCTCCCACACTCAGGAGGATTATACAGATCAGTAGGGGTGAGGGAGGCACTGTACCGTGCAACTGTAGACTTAACCAAAATTGTCTAGAAGATTCTATACAAGTGTCTTAGTTACTTTCTGGTGTTCGGTAAGACACCATGACCAGAAACAAGTGGGCACACGGGGTGGGGAAGGAGTTCAGCGGTAAGCAGCTGGAGAAGAAAGCCGAGAGATCACATCTACCACAGACATGAAGCTGAGAGACTGGACTGGAGAAGGGTTGAAGCCATAAGGTCTCAGAACTTGTCCCTAAGGAGATACTTCCTCCAGAGGCTCTACTATTCTAAAGGTTCCAGAACCTCCCAAAACAGCACCACCAGACTGGGACCGAGTATTCCATTATGTGAGCCTGTGAAGTCATTTCTCATTCAAAGCATCATAGCAAACATGAGGGAAGGCAAAATGTTATTGTCTACTTGGAAAAAAAAAACACCTAATAATTCAAAAACTGCTGACGTAGCAGGAATGCAGGGCCTGTATCAGGGAACCTGAGTTCTTACCTCAGTTATGTTGGCAAATCTCTGGGCCTTATTATTGTTACATGGTGGGATATATGGTTAGAAATGTTCACATGGTTGAAGGGCCCTGTTTGATAATCTACCAGTGACTTGTACTGTGGGCAAAGTACCCATCGAGTCCCTGCTTTTTCCTATTTTCCTTATCAACAGTTCCTCAAAGGGCAGTCTCAGTGGAAAGGATCTGGGAGGATTCAGAATCTTAAAAATAATGATTCCATACTCATCTTTAGGGAGCGTAGCCTTCTGCCAGGGATCACCACCATTCTGTGCTGAGCCCTCAGTCTGCACATCGCCACAACTCCACAGCTAAGGTGCTCTGAAATCTCTGCTCTGCCCTGGATCCCACTGCACCTGCCAGACATCAATGGAGATACTCGAAGAGGACATGTATACCCCGCCCTTTGGCTACCAGACACTTGAGCTAATGCACTCCCTCAAATCAGATATTCCCAGAAACCCTAAGCTAATAAAAGGAAAAGACTGGGATCCTGGGCCTAGCCTGAGGAGGTACCTGTCTCCTGGAAAGGGATTTTATACTTGTTTACTTGTCAGATTATCGATGATGGTTGAGACCACACCTTGTCCAGGACTCCTTCCTATTTAAACCTGAACATCACTTCAGAATCCTGAAAATGGACGTAGAACATTGTTAGGCCCCCTTTTTCCCAGTGTGAACACATTGAATGGGTGTTTTACTGATTTTCAACATCAACTGTGCCATTAACCAGCCTGCTGAGGACAAGGGCTGAAGGCTGACTTCTTAAGGCTTCGGGCCCAGGCTTTGACCCTAAGAACTCTGGTTCAGCAGGAAATGGGGTGCTGGGTGGGGATACTCTGTAACTCCAAGGGTACCATTTCTCTCTAATACCTCTGGCAACTCACTCATCCTGAAGCTACCCTCCTAATCCAGGAAGACAGAGGAAGTGAGTCTTCACAGGGCATTAGTTGTGTGGCCGAGTCCGTGCCATTTGGGAGGAATGTTCATCAACAGAGCCCTTTCTCCCCAGAATTGCTTTCAGGCTGCTGTCCTTTGTTTAGAAATTGCTTTGTTCCTTTTTATTTGAGCCCCAAAGCCATTAAGCCTCACGGTTGCGTGGGCATTCAGGCAGGGGCTGCAGATGGCTGGACAGAAGGGGCCTTGTCCTCTCAGCTGGATCTGCCCCCGGAGCTCCTCTACTGTATAGCATCTTTCACTAACATTTGCTTTTTCAAAGGCATCTTTCCGGCACAGAGGTTCTTTCTGTACAGATGACATGACTCCTGCCTCCACTTTTCTTCACTGTAGGGCTGTTTCAAGTCTTCTGCAAAAACACACCCCTCGATTCTTACTTTAACAGAGACAGCACAGACCATACATTCTTTGCCAAAATAATGGTCCCCTCTGGGGTCCTCCCTATTGATCACACTGGGTCTCTCCTCCTCTTTCCTCTCCCACACCCACCCATTCAATGTCTGAAGAAAAGCGACTGACTTAGATCATCTCCAGGTTTCTCTTTTGTTCTGTAAGATGCATATACCTGGAGAGGAAATGCAGAACGTGCCTGATTGGCTGTTATCATTCCCAACCAACCTTGGTGCTTTCAGCATTCAGATTCCTGGGCCCCCAAGCAGACTCAGGCTCACTAAGCAGACCCTGTGTGTGTGTGTGTGTGTGTGTGTGTGCAGCCTGGGTAGTTTGTATTCATAGCAAGTGCCCCAGGTATTTCAGACTTGTAAGTCTGGGAACCACTCAGATGTAGCAGCGTTCCTCTGCTTGATGGGGTAAACTCTCCATTTAGAATGGGGAGGGATCACCTGCTTCTGCTCAAACAGCCTCCGCTTTGCTGCTGGACACAGCTGTATGGGATTTAGCCTGAGGAGAAAGTGCAGCAAACAGCTTGGAAAAAATGATGATCTCTGGCAATTATTGGGACCCCCCTCCCCAAAGCTTTGATCCAAGGTCTAATCCAGGACAAACCAAGTACAAACTTGGCTTAGTTAGGCACTGGCCGTGAACATTATGACAGTTCATATACATATACAATAATGGCCTCCATTCTTTAGTCAGGCTCCCTGCAGGATGCCAAAGCCCCAGGTTAGTTAGTGTTACTGTCTGGGGACTAAAAGGCAGAATTCCTTTTCATTCACTTTGTCATCACCTGTGAACACATATGAAAACTTCATCAGGATAGGAATGGGCATCCTGTTCCCAGGATTGATGGAAGTCCAGTGATCATCCTACTGTGAGATATTGAAAGAAGCTGATTTCTGCTTTTCTATCCTAAAGCTGTTTCACTCCAGGATGCTGTTCTCCTAACTCGGTCAGATTGATGGAGGATGCTCGGGCACTATTCAGTGTAGAAAAATGATAATCATAAAGGGTTCACCAGCCATCTGACCCTGGGAGGAAACAGGGAACAGTGAAGAGCTAGGAGATGTGGGGAAGGTGTACTCTCCTCTCACAAACTGTATAGAGCATCTGAGTTTAATGTCAGAGAACTCTGCTATTCACACACATGGAGAAGCACACAGGACCACCTCAACGTGGGCTGTACTGTGTTCTAATAAGTGCACTGTCATTCTGGGGTCTCCTAGGGAACGCCTAGGGAGGTATTTCTCCAAGTAGCATCCCTGGTATGCATCGGAATGAATGCTGCCCTAGCAGTAAAGCATGCTTGATTTGTTTCCTGGCGATGTCTAGCCACTAGTGTGGATTTGTTTTGTTTTTCTCTCCTTGTGAGGAATGCTGGGGAATGGTGAGGCATGCACAGAAGACAATGTAGTAATTTGGATGAGATAAGCTGATTGACATGCATAGCTCCTATGAAGCTTCTCAAAAAAAAAAAAAAAAAAAAAAAAAAAAAAAAAAAAAAAAAAAAAAAAAAAAAAAAAAAAAAAAAAAAAAAAAAAAAAAAAAAAAAAAGGCACAGCCTGATAGCCTGGGAAATGAGCCTAGGATGGATTGTAGTTTCATCTTAATGGGAACCTTTATGGCGTTTCACATTTGCTGACAAATGAAGTAGAAGCACCAGGAGAGAGCAGCCATCACAGCTTTAATTCTGTGGGTGTTTTCTAGAGTAGCCCCTCCAAGAGAGGCCTGCACACTGAGGATATATGGAGGACTCTGAAACCCAAGGTCCACCCACTAAGGCCTTAGTGGTCTCAGGGCTGAGAAGGTGGACCAAGTGCACTAGTATTCTCTCAAAGGATTAGGCTAGAAAGGCCATTTCATCCTAAGGCCGGAGGTATGATTCTACAGACACCATAGCAAGGAAATCTCACATGTCTGATGTTAGCCAGAGAGAGACAAAGGGTGCCTGGAGAAGCCAGGGAGAGAAATGAAACTCTAGCTGAATTGTGGGTGGGGAAGGGAGGGAGGGAGGGAGGGAGGGAGAGAGAGAGAGAGAGAGAGAGAGAGAGAGAGAGAGAGAGAGAGAGAGAGAGAACTTATTTCTTATTGGCCTTGGGACTGAGTGAGGCCCAGGGCTGTTTGATCCCTTTCCGAGGTTGGGGTCAACTGTATGGGCAGAAAGGGAAAGAGAGGTTCTGGTTGTGGTCTTTGCTTCTGCTCTCCAGAAGGCCAGTAATAAGGCAGGAGCACTGCCTTACTTATTCTGAGAAGAAGAGTGTGTAAGAAGTTTAGGGAGATCTCTCATGCCTCTGAGCATCTCCCCAGCCCTGACTATACCCCTGCTACCTGAAGAGAGATTTCCAGTCAGCCAGCATATCCTTCCAACACTGCTGAGCCTCCTTGCTGCCCAGGGAGAGGGAAGCCTTCTCCCGTGTCCTCACAGTCCGTCCAGGAGAACCCACACAAAGTGACCCCAGCACACAACAGCATAAGGTATATAAGGCCATTCATTCTTCATAGTTGAAAAGGACACAGCCTGTCGCTGTGGTATAAAGCATCATTTCCCCACATTCTCTTCAAATAAATCAGGAAAGACGTGTTTTTCTCTGCAGCCTGTTTTCTGTTCATCACTGAAACTATCGGGTTTCTGGGAGCCTCAAAGCTGGATGTTTCCACCTCTCACTTCCCCAAACATCTAGAAGTCCAGGGCACACAAGAAAGCCCCACCCCACCCTGTACTGGTGCCACATCCACCAAATCTTGCTCACAAAGCTTCTGCTTGGTTACTTCATAGACCAACTGCTTCTAACCGGTCAGAGAATGACTGGATCTTGTTTTAGTCTGGAAACAGTTCCTGGCCTCTCTGCTAGGACACCTCATTCTTTGGCATAAGAGAAAGCATATGTTTTCTGCTCTGTCAACAGAAATGTTTCGTGCTTGCCATGGAGTTTCTTATTCCACTGTTCCATTATAGAAAGGCAGAACATAAGGTTATATGCCAACTCTACTTACAACAGGTGATCAACCGTATTTGGTCATGGGTTAGTTACCAGCCTCTGCTTTAGTGCATGAGGGGAAATCCTAAGACTGAGACCATTCCTAGACTATCAGGCTTTTGAATGGGGCCTTCACACATGGCCTTGATTGGTTGGTTTAGGGACAGGCATGATCCAAGCAGCTTGGTCATGTGAGATTTTCCCTGGGAATGGTTTGAAATGGAATACATGAAAGAGTTGGCTGTTCTTTGGTGATGGGAGCAGGAGATGAGACCCTTGGGCTCTCTCCAGAAAGGCCTGCTGGGAGTGATTAACGTTGGGCAGACACACTGAGCCCAGGGACAGTCTGGATGGAGGGCAGAGCCCCATGGACAGTCTGTTGCCTGCCTTCAGTCACTGCTGTATTTGCTAGTGTATCTCATTTCCTTTGCTCCCGAAGGTATTGTTTTTGATGACGGTAAAGATCAATGTCCATTTCAATGACACTGGTCAGTTTCTGAGGGATTAGGCAGTTTGGTCCTGACCAGTGATGATCTCTAGGCACCAGGAGGTACTAGCTGATCTTTTGAATTTAAAGTCTGTGATCCAGTCTTTACCTTGTACTTCAGAGAGACCCACTTTGGTTTTTTTTTCTAGTTAGGGTTTCTATTGCTTCCATGAGACACCATGTCCAAAGGCAAGTTGGAGAGGAAGGTGTTTAATTGGCCTATGCTTCCACTTTGTAATCTATCACTCAAGGAAGGCAGGACAGGACCTCAAACAGGGCAGGGACCTGGAGGCAGGAGCTGATGCAGAGGCCATGGCGGGGAGCTGCTTACTGGCTTGCTCAGCCAGCATTTTTATAGAACCAGGACCACCAGCCCAGCAATGGCCCCACCCACCACAGGCTGGGCCCTCCGAAGTCAATCACTAATTAAGAAAATGACCTTCAACTGGATCTTATGGAGACATTTTCTTAATTGAGGTTCCCTTATTTCAGATGACTCTATTGTGTCAAGTTGATGTAAATCAAATCAAGGCAAGGCAGTCTGTCTCAGGAGCTAGACACTCACGCAGTGCTAGAGTTTCAGAGTAGATATATCCCTGTTCTTTTACAAGGTGCCCCAGATGTAATCCTCACTAGTGAACTATTCAGGTTCCCCAAGAAAGAGCACTGCAGGACATTAGAAGGAGCATCAAGAGGTCATTCACTCTTAGAATTACTCCACCCAGACTGTGCGGCGTCCCTGTAACCAGCTTCCCCTGGTTCTTCTAAGAGCACACACTATCTTACCAGCTGTGGTGGGTGTTCCTCACAGTCTGCTTGACATATTTTCCACTCAACCTTCTGGCTGTGACATCCGCTCCTGAAATTTGAGTGATAATCACATCTGTTGAAAGTTACCACTCACAACACATCATATGACTCATCTCAGTCCTGCAAATGGATGGTCTCATTTGAACCCTTTTACAAAACCTTTGCCTCTTCTCAATAGATGAATAATTACAGTGTAGGAAGTTGGATGCCTCGATCAGGTCACAAGGCTGGGGAACCACCGAGCTGGCATCCATGTGCAGATATGTTTGCCATGGAAACTCAGGTCTTGCAATTGGACAAAACAAGGTTGTGTGTCTTTTTAGTTTTATATTTGGAGAATAGTAGACTTTAGTGATTATTTTAATGGCAGAGTAAGGTATATTAAAATATTTGCTATCTACTCTAAGTGACGGCTTGTAAGAAATACACAGGATTTTGTATTTTCCACAGCACATTCTTATTTATTATACCTATGTTGTGTGTGTGCGCGCACACACAAATGTACTATGAATAAAAAATGTGATGGTCAAAGGACAACATCTGGAAATTGTTTTTTTCCTGCCATCATGGTTCAGGGGCTCAAACCCAGGTCATGTGATTGGCCTGCTGAGCCACCTCTCTGGGCCTCCTACCCATTGGTAGAAAACACTTTCATGTGACTTGTCAGCAAAGAGTAGATGCTCCAGAAATGCATACATCCCCCATGACCTGCTTTAGTCCAGAATTTTTGTGCCCTTATTTATGAAGCAATGGGATGTTTCAAGATTTTAAGGAACTGGAATCTGAGCTAAGGATTTTCACTGTGGTCTGACATCTACCTCTCATCTATGTGTGGGAGTCCTTGGCTCGAACCTAAATGGATTGTGTGTGTTTAGCTTGTACAGAGACTGTGATTAGTAATTTAAAATAGTAACAAGACAAAATAATTACCACCAATATTTCTTACAACCTTAAAAAATAGTTGATACATATTTCTAGATAACAAAAATAATTTTTATTAGTATATTTTTATTTTACTATACTTTGTTACATGAAGCCATTATAACCTAAGCACATTATACATGAACATCCCCCATCTTCTCCCCTATATCATCCCCTACATTAGTCTCCTTTGTCATTAGACAGATTCACATTTTTCATAACATTTGTAAGCATGATTTTGTGTCTATATAAAATTTAGGACCCACAAATGAAATAAATGTGATGTGCATCTTTATGAGACTAGCTTAATTCACTTAACATGGTGAGCTCTAGTTACATACATTTTCCTACAGATGGCAATAGATGATTCTGTCGTGCATATAAACTGAATCCCTCTTTGGGTGAGCACCTCAGTTGGTCCATCTACTTAGCTACTGTGAAAGATGCTGCAATAAACATTGATGTGCAAGTGTCTCTGTGATCCATTGACCTGGAGTCTTTTAATAAATATCCAGGAGTGTGGTATTGCTGGGTATTGTATGGTAATTCCATTTTTAGTTTGGAGGTGGGGAGTTTTGCAAACAGTCACCACACCATCGTTAAATAAGCATAAATGGAAGTCAGATAAAGGTATTATTAGAGATCATACAGGATGATCTAGAGATGGTCTATGTCCCTTTGGAAATGGATGACACCCTATAGTAGCAAAATCTACCAGGCAGAAGTGAGGTCCCACATGCAGCTGGCTAAGTGCCCAGCAGTACTAAAGAAATGATGTGTGTGGGTCTTCATGAAAGCATCTGTATTTCAGGTACGATGGGGCTATGCTGCCCCCTAGAACAAAGCTAAGACTTCCCATCTCCAGTGTTGGGTCCCAGACTCATTCCCAACCTCAATCCCTACTGTCCTGCTTTGATTCCCAGTGGCTTCTACTGGACTAGTGGCTCTGTTACTCTTGGGTCAGGGGTTTGGGTACAGTGAGTCTGCAATTTGGGTCATGCTAGTCAGTACCCAGGGAAAACTCAAGTCTGGCTAGGATTTAAGGCAGGAGGTGATGGATGCTGTGGCCTTTCAACACAAGGGCTCTGGAGAGTGGCATTTGGCATCCTCTGCAACTGATTGCTTGGGACCATGGGAGACAGAAGGGCTGTGTGCAAACAGAAGACAGAGAGAATGGGAACAATTCAGAGCATCCTGTTTTTTCTTATGATAGTGTCAACAACTGGCCAGCATATCATCTCTTATGCCCCACTTTGATTAGATGCTGAGGGAAGATTTAATTTATAGAAACAGGTGAGGGAAAACTATTGAAAACTAAGATTGATCTAGCACTTACCAGAGTTTTAACCCAACATTGCATTTCTGCTTATTTTTATGCATCTTTGTATATAGATGAAAAAAAAGCATTCAATTTCTTTTTGCATTGCATAGTCCACAGATACTTGTGGGTCATTTAGGCGTCAGGATTTGGATTTGAAGTTAGCACCGCTTGTCAAGTGCATTTAAAGGACTGATTCTCAACCTGTGGGCCACGACCCTTTTGGAAGTTGCCTAAAACCATCTGAAAGCACATATATTTATATTATGGTTCAGGTAGCAAAATTACAGTTATGAAGTAGCAACAAAAATAATAATTTTATGGTTAGGGGATCACCACAACATGAGGAACTGCATTAAAGGGTTGCAGCATTAGAAAGATTGAGAATTATTGATTTAAAGTGATGTGTTTTACATAGTCCCTCTGACAGGTTGGCTCTTAAATTCAGTCATGCATTGAAAGCTCCGTAGCCTGTTTGTGCTGCCTGAGGGGGTGGGAAGTAGAATTTTTAAGAGGAGGAGCCTGGTTGTTTGTGCTGCCTGAGGGGGTGGGAAGTAGAATTTTTAAGAGGAGGAGCCTGGTGCGGGGAAGTTATGTTATTTGAAGAATGCCCTTGAAAAACACGCTGAGGCCTCAATCCATGCTCCTTTTCTTGCTCTTGCTCTTGCTTTCTGGTTGCTGCAAGACACAAAGCCTCATCCGCCTTGCACTTCTTGCTTGGATGTACTGCTTTGCCAGGGGCCCCAAGGCAATGTGGCCAATTCATCGTAGATTGCAACCTCTGGAATTGGGACTGAAACTGAACCTTTTCCTCTTTAAACCTTTTAGCTCAGGTATTTACAGCAACCTTACAGCAATAGAAAGATGACTGATACACTTAAGATCTGAGTGTTTTTGGTAGCTCATCTGCCCTTCTAAGAACTGGTTCAGGTTGGCTCGCATCCCAAGTTGCATGTTTCAAGGAATCCAATTGATAACTAATATGTATTGACTCTTATTTCACTCTCTCTTCTTCCCTCTCCCATCCCCCCTCCACTTCTTTCTGGTCATCCTGGGCCAATAATAGATCCTTTACCAGGATAGAAACCCATTCTATAGCAGCATCTTTAGGCTTAGTTTTCTTTGGTAAGGGAATCATCATGAACTCTGGTTGGTTGTGATGGTTCACGAGTTCAAAATGATGCAGGAAGAACAAGATACAATTCATGTGAGTCCAGGCTGTAAATGTCTTTGCCCCCTTGCCCAATGTAGAAGGCACCAATTAGCATGAATAATAATTAATGTTAATAACAAAAACCTGGAGCCAGATATGAAGTAAATGTTGAAATTTAGAGAGACACTAGAAGGATTTCGTACCTATACCGAATCCTTGGGGAGAAATCCTTTCTCTACGGATCCTCACGCTGGGCTGAGATCCTGTCTCCACCTACCTTATATTCCTGTGTCCACTTCCCCAGTGCTGGGATTAAAGGTGTGAGTCACCATCACCACCTGGCCGTTTCTCTTTTAGATAGATTCAATCTCTTGTAGCCCAAGGTGGCCTTGAACTCCTGATCTTCCTGCTTCCTTCTCCCAAGTGCTGAGATTAAAGGTGTGTGCCACCACTGTCTGGCCTTTGTGATTAACTAGTGACTGGCTCTGCCCTCTGATCTTCAGACAAGGTTCATTTGTTAGAGCACAAACAAAATGTTACCCTGGCAGTGTGCATGCTGCCTGGTAGGCACCTTTAAGACATTGACTGGCACAGAGATGGCTCACCCCCTTGTGTTTGAGATGGTGTACCTTCCAATCTGTGGGAGTGTAAGGGCAGAGTGGTAGTCATTTTTGCTGCTAGCATGTGATCATAAATGTCTCATAATAGGAAAATATTTAAAGATCTTCTAAAGATAAAACTAGAATATGAGAGCTGGAAGGAATTTGGAGTCAGCGTTTTTATTGGTACTTAAGATACAAGTTTGCATTTAAGCTGTTGGAGGAAGCTTAAATTAAGCTTATTATTATTAAGCAATAAATTAAAAATAAGTATAAATATTATGTACTTCAAGCCTCAGTACAAATTTAATTTAGTTGCTTTGGGGCAGCACACCCCTAAACTACATTTTAAAAAAAATCTTTTAGGGGATTATATTGTATAGTCTTAGTTCTGAATTGTCAACTGGTCAACATTTTTCCTGTCCACAAGTAAAGAAAATGGATATTCCAGAAATTAAATAGCACCAAGGAAGCTTCAGTTTCATTAATATATGAGGACCATCACTGTTCACTAGAGGCCCTGTCAGATGGTGAGCTCCCAGGCAAGGCCAGCCAGCTCAGCCTTCCTCCTTCAGTCTGGCGGAGCTCACTTAAAGGATACAATGACCAGGATGGCCTGAAGATTGTGCAGCCAGTGCACAGATGAACCTCACTGAGAATCTTGAGAAAAGTAGAACCCTGTGGTATAGTGGGATTGGGTTCTGTTCCATTGTAAATAATTGTCCCGCCTACTAGTTTAATAAAAATGCTGATTGGCCAAAGGCAGACATGAAGTATGGGCAGGGCTACCAGACTAAGAAAACTCTATGAACCAGAAGAACTGAGCAGAGATGCAGAGAATCGCCAGTGAGATGAGATGAGCAGAGATGCTAGGAGATGTAGAGGAAAGAAGCTGAAATGCTGCTGAGAAACGGTACCAAGCCACATGACTGAACTAGATGGGTTAGTTTAAGAGCAAGAGCTAGCAAGCAATGATGCCTGGGCCCGAGTCAATCAACATTAAATGGATGTATGTGTCTGTGTGATTCTGTAGACTGCCAGACTCCCTGTCAAACCTCTGGTCTAGGCCCGAAAGTCCAGGATAGAAACCACATATAACACTGTAGCAAGCCACCTGTTCCCAAAGATCCTTGGTTCAGACTTTAGTTGCCCATATCTAGCATGTCTAGTTGTGTGGTCTTTAATGTGTATGCCTGTGTATGTTTGCTATGTGTGCCTGTGGAGTGTGTGCAAATGTGGGCGCATGTACATGCATATGCACCTGTGTGTGTGTGTGTGTGTGTGTGTGTGTGCGCGCACGCGCACATGTGTGTGTATTCAGATATGCAGAGGCTGGAGGACAGTTTCAGATATCACGCTCCACTATATTCCTTTGCAGCAAGATCTCTCACTAAATTGGGACCTCACAGTTTTCTGTTAGACTTGCAGCCAGCATGCCCCTCCTATCACATATTGCCCCATTAGTGGTGAGCTTACCGGCATGCACTACACCTGTCTTCCACAAGGGTGCTGGGGTCTAAAGTGAGTTCTTACACTTGCACAAGTGCTTTTAATCACTAAGCTATCTCTACAGCCTCAAACTGAGATCTTGAATGAGGAGCTTCTGCCTTGTTTGTTTGGGGCATTAGAGTTGCCGAAAGGCAGATAAGAGGTTACAAAAGGGCTGGGCACACTGCAGTAACTCAGCAATCGCTGCCTTCCGTTCTGGTTTAACTGAATCTTCTTTGCAAATGTTTTGTCTATCAAATGTTTTTACTTCTATGCAATATACATTTGAGGACTCTATTGAGACGCATCGGGGCAGTGTGAATGCTCTCAGTGACTAATTTCAATTCAAGAGTCAATTTCTCACCCTATCTAATTTTAGTTCTCTTCATTACTTCAAAAAAGAAATTCCCTTTTAAATTGCCGAAGTGAGAATTCAACCCATTTATTTTTTTCCACTTACTGCCCACAAAGCACACTGACTTCAATTTTCTCCACCTTTACAGCTATGGATATTTTTCCTGCCATCTTAATTGCAAACAGATTCTGCCAGCACAGTGGAATATAGGATGATTATGAAGATGCGTGTACAGTTTAGAAGATGCTGACCCCAGCATTGTGGCTTTTCTTTTTCTTTCTTTTTTTTTTTTTTCAAAATTTCTCAAGACCTTCCTCTCTATTGGGAATGGAAATACTGCATTACAAAATGGTCCTGTTGGGTGTATTATTGCCCAAGGGTCAAAACTAAAAGTGGTTATTTGAAACTTCCCTCATTGGTCGTGACTTCCTTTCAATCCTGGGCTTCAAGATGGGCTCAATGGTCAGGCCCACCTGTTGTTAGCCTCACAGTACCTTTGGCATTAAGCAATTTCAGAATCTAAGTTGGAGAAAGAAAGCTGCGCTCAAGATTTTAGAGGTGAACTATTGGCCAGTTTTTTTAAAATTAAAAATGTTTTACATGAGTACTAAATTTACATCACTTCTACCTCTTTTTCCCCTCATTTATCTACTGCTCTATTGTGATGAGACACCATGACCAAGGCAACATATAGAAAGAAAGCACTTCACTGGAGACTTGCTTACATTTTCAGAAGGTTAGACTAGTATCACCATGGTGGGATGTCTGGTAGCAGTCAGTCAGGCATGGTGCTGGAGAAGTAGCTGAGAGATTTACATCCTGATCCATTACCAGCAGTCAGAGAGAGAGAGAGAGAGAGAGAGAGAGAGAGAGAGAGAGAGAGAGAGAGTCACTGGGCCTGGTGTGGACTTTTGAGAGTTTCTTGAGCTCACTCTCAAATGCCTAACAAATTTGTGTGTGTGTGTGTGTGTGTGTGTGTGTGTGTGTGTGTGTGCGCGTGTGTGTGTCCCGTGCGTGTAACTGCATCCTGATGATGCCATTAATATTACTTGTATGTGTGCATATTTAGGGCTCACCACTTGGGATTGGATAACCTATCAGAATTCAACCCTAGAGGAGACTGAGTCTTCCTCTCTCTGCAACCACTAATTTTAATAATAAATAATGAACATTTCTCTGACCACTTCCTGTCATTGGTACCTGCTATTCTGATAATGATCAAGTGGAAGAAGGTGTAATTAGAACCCAAGATACAAGCTCTTTTAAGTGTATGTGTGCCTGAGTGTGTATTGTGTGTGTGTGTGCACAGGTGTGCATATAAAGATCAGAGGTTCATATCAGGCTTCTCAATCACTTCCCACTGTATATATTGAGATGGGGTCTTTCACTGGCTTGGATCTTGGCATCTGGCTAGTGTAGCTAGCCAGCTACCCCTAGGTACCCATTGCCTCTGCCTTCCGAGGGTTGGGATTACAGGCGGGCTGCCATACCCAACTCAGCTATTATTTTATTTTCTGGGGTTCTGAACTCTAGTCCTTGGACTTGTGCGGCAAGGAATTTACCAACTGAGTTGACTGAGTTATCTCCCTGGCTCCCAGGGCGTGTGCTGTGCACCTTAGACCCAACATAGCTGTGTTTTCTGCTGAATTTTTAACAAACACTTTCAAAAGATCAAGGGTCTAAAATAGCATTTAAAATCTCTCTCTTTCTCTCTTTTTCTTTCTCTTTTGATACCATGAATATATATCACCTAGATCCTGGTCAAATATCCATTCTTTCCATTTCCCTTGAACTTTCTGATAAAATGGCAAGCTTCATTCAGGGCCATTTGAGCCCCACCCACCCACCCATATCTCTCCTCCACCAAGAGGCATATCTGGGATTTCTGAGATCAAGAACATCTCTCTATATAATTAAGGAATAATGGAACAAAATACTTGGTAACTGAAACGTGAAAGCAATGTACAATGTCAACATAAGAAATGTAAAATGACAATAAACGGCATCACTTTAGGGAGAAGAGGAGGCGAGACCAGGAAGCCAAATACAAAGGGCAGAACAAATCCCTTTCGAAGATGAGACGGTTCAAACCAGAATATCAAACCAGAAGGTGTTTTATATAGAGAAATGAAAACAAAGCCAGACGCTTAAAGGACAGGCATGAAGCTGGGCAAAGGAGACTTAGTTAAGGGAGCCAGACCTCTCCTCTCCCCAGCTCCTGACCATCCCTGCTGTCAGGCTCATGCTGAGTTCTGTGAAGCCGGAAGCTCCCGTTGCCTGGCGTCAGCATGATCAGCCACCCCAAATTGCATGGTATAGGGAACTCTGGCCTGTTTTTAAAAACTCATGCAATTACCATGAAAAGTAAAACTTTGGCATACTTCTAAAATAGACAACATGTACCTAAATCTTGAGAGCAAAAATCAAAACTCTTATGTTTAATGTATGTCCAGCGATGATATACAAAGATGCACACAGACCTGTGGGATTATTCCTCCTAAAACCAGCACTGTACCTAGGAGGATCCCATGATCTGTGGGCACATAGAAGGATCTGACACTTGCATTCATAAATTGGTTGCATCACCCATTGTGGTGGAGATGGGGAACATCTCACAGATGAGGAGCATCACTCCCTGTGGCAAACTTTAGTGATGTAGCTGTCTTAGGGTCACATTCCTTTAAGCATGTGTAATAAACTCATTGGTACACCAAGGCAGGCCTATGCAGACTCCTTCCTTTGGTCTAAGGTTGGTACTCACTGAGGTGAGCAGATCCATGTTCACATTGCCTGGGGAAAGTTTCTGCAATAGAGAGTTACAATTGAACACATTGACGTTGCTTCAAAAACCCACAGTAAATCCTGGGATTATATATGTTTACTTAACTATATTCATTTTCATTGGCTGAGTTGAAAAAAATGAGCTACACTGTGAAAAAGCAGCAAAGACTTTTTTCATCTGCCTAGATTAAACAGAATGTCTTTTTCATTAACTCTTAGCTGACCAGAAATGTCTTATAACCTCAATTTAATCGTCAAGCTTTTCTACTAACCAATTGCACTATATGATATAGATACATATCCCTAATTTTGCTTTAAAGGCCATTTTTTTAATTCAGTAAGATAGGACTTTGTCTAGCATTTCCCACTTCGAGGACAAAGGCTTGCTGTTTTTCTCCAGCGCTAAGGTTTGGCATCACAGCTCAAAGGTGAAGACTACTTGGCATTAGAAACACTCCCAGGACCAGATTGCTACATTTAATTAGCACCAGCTACTCCCTGAGGAAGGACAGGAAGGCTTTACCTTTCTCAGGTCCTCCATCCACTCTCCTCCCCACACATCAGGTTCAATGCATCTTTTGTTACAGCTTAAATCCTTGTGAAGGTCAAATGTGTGAGGCTTGGCACATTTCCTGGGCCTGGAATACTCAGTCTATGATTCAGCTTCTGGGGCCATTGTTCCCGAATGCTTTCCCCAAACCTTGGGTCTAGATTTAACAAGGAAGTATAAGGCTGAGATTTGTTTTGAAGCTGATCTTCTGAGGTTTCTGTCACACCCAGCCTCCTCCATGAGGCCATCTGCTCAGAATGAGCTCCTGTGGATTTTTGTTCTAGGTGATCTTACATTGCAAGAATAACTCTGAGGATACTGCAAATGGACATCTCCCCACTGAGTTCTCTCCCACTTTCCATCATTAAAGGGGATGGCTGAGCAGAGATGGGGAAAAAAGAAGGAGAGAAACAAAGGGTCTGGCAATATGGCTCAGCATGTAAAGGCACTTGCAGCCAAGCCTGATGGCCTGAGTTCAATACCCGGGACCCACATGGTGGAAGGAGAGACTTGCCTCCTCATAGTTGTCCTCTGACCTCCACAGGCATGCTGTGCCTCATCTTCTCTTCCCACAAATACATAAACGTACTTTTAATGCAAGGAAACCATGGTGGAAGTCTTCCTTGTCCACTGAAGGGTGAGTCATTTCGCCTTGTCTTTTGGATCATTTGGTTCCTTCCCCCTTGTGCTCTTTGCCTGACCTCACAGTCGGGTGAGTTTATTGTTTGCAGTAGAAGGGTTGACATTGCTCTGGCCTCTCTATTTACTTCTTGGGTTTGCACATCGGCACTCAGAAAAATTCTTTTACTGGTCTAGCTGGAGTGCTATCTTAGTTATGGTTTCTATTGCTGTGAAGAGACACCATGACCACAATAACTTTTATAAAGGAAAACATTTAATTGAGCTGGGTCACTGGCAGTTCAGAGGTTCAGTCCATTATCATCATGGCAGCATGCAGGCAGACATGGTGCTGGCTACTATATATTGATCAGAAAGCAACAGGAAGTAAACGCCATGCCACACTAAGGGAAGCTTGAGCAAAAGAGACCTCAGAGCCCGCCTCCACACTTTCTGCAGCAAGGCCATGCCTTCTAATAGT
Source organism: Sigmodon hispidus (assembly GCA_004025045.1). Lineage (NCBI taxonomy): Eukaryota > Metazoa > Chordata > Mammalia > Rodentia > Cricetidae > Sigmodon > Sigmodon hispidus. The sequence goes on along the minus strand of PVIH01001467.1, from coordinate 213,384 downwards.
GCCACTCCCTTTTGGGAAACCATTTTCTTTTGAACCACAACACATGCCCTTTTGGTACTGGAGAGAGAGGATATCTTAGCATGAAAGTGACAGAAATGAGACAGAGTCAAATTTCAAAAATAAGAAAAGTTTTTTATTGAGACTTCATCTCAAGCCAATGAGAAACAGCACTGATGGAGAGGGGACCAGCCTCATGCTTTCTAAACTATGGCAGCTACAGGCTTCTGCTGTATGATGTAGCACAAGTTTGGTGATTTTTTTTCCCCAATGGCCAGGGTACATCTTCAAAATAAACTTTCCTCCCTCTGTGCAAACATCATGGCTTTGAGGTCTGTGGGCTCACAGCTGGAAACTGTACACAAGGATGACTGAGTTTCTTTTACTGTTGATGACGGCATGTTGTATAAACACTGTAGCCTTGGACTTGGATTAGGCTTTGTGATGAGGCTGAATGATTTCAGCTGGATGGAAGAAACAGATGCCAGGCCCATCAGCCAACAGGCCAATTTGATTCTTCTTTCTAGGCATGAGTAAAAATACCTTCAAATTAATCAACATGTCTTCTTGTAGTCTTGAGGCGCTTCTGACCCAACAGTTATGTCAGTCACAGCAGGAGCACAGAGATACCCAGAATGTTCCCCTGTGTTCAGTACTTGAAAGATAATCATAGGGTCCAGTGAAGAGTCAGTGTTTTCAGAAAAGCAGATTTAAGGCTTCTATAGAGCAACCTAGCAACCACTGTCAAACAGCACCAACCACTGTCAATCAGCATCAACCACAATCATCCACTATCATGACCCACATTTCTAAGGTGTCCTCTCCCAGTAAAGCAATCCCAAACTACTTTTTTAGTTTCTGGCTGTGTGTGCATATATGTTTGTATGGAAAGGTGTGCTGGAGACGGACGGTTGGTGTTTGGCGTCTTTCTTATTCATTTTCTACTTTGCTTGTTTGTTTTTTAGATAGTCTCCCTCCAAAACTATAGCTTGTTGAATGCATAGACTACCTGGACAGCAAGTCCCAGGGATCCTTCTGTTTTTGTCCCCCAGTGCTAAGATAATAGTCATGTACTTTGATGTCTAGGTTTTTCACATGGGTCCTAGGGGTGGAGCTCAGGTCCTCATACGTGGGCAGCCAGCACTTTATTGATTGAGCCATCTTCCCAGCCTACTATTTTTAAGTTAACCAAGAGTAACTGAGAGTAAGAGGCTTATTTGGGCTTCCTTTGGGAGCACCAAAGGGAAGAGATTTGTTATAAAGAGCCTACGATCGGTTCTGACCAATGGCCTGACATCTAGATTGGTTCTGTGGACTGACCCAGGGTATTACCTAGGCAGGGGTGTTTCTTCACAATACATCCACCTTGTCTTTGTTGTGTTTGTAGCCATCTTGAGTCACACCAGTTTCAGTCTGGTCCAGTGAGCATGCTGGGAAGAATCTGTTAAGAGAGTACAAAGTTGGAGGCAGAAGAAAACATATATTATCCTTTGCACACTGCACCAATTGCTTTTTGATGCTATGACAAAATGCCTGAGAGCAGCATAAGGGTGGACAGATTTGTTTGGGGTCATGGTTTCAATCCATGGTTGTCTGGTTGCACTCGCAATCCATGACAAGGTGTCATGATAGAGAGGTATAACAGAGGAAAGTCATGTAGCTCCTGGTGGATGGGTTGCAGAGAGAGAGGGGAGGAAGAGAGACAGAGAGACAGAGAGAGGAAGAAGATGAGGAGAAGGAAGAAAATGAGTAGGAGGAGAAGGAAGAGGAGGAAGAAGAAGGGGAAGAGGAGGAAGAGGAGGAGGAGGAGGAGGAGGAGGAGGAGGAGGAGGAGGAG